>JARWCS010190665.1:0-14019 GCA_034783895.1 Geukensia demissa | reverse complement strand
CACGATTTTGAAGAGTTCACCTCATTTGAATATTTAAAAGGGAGTTAATTAGAGTGAAGTAGCTTTCAGCCTGATTAAGTCTTGTTTGGTCAGGGAGGGGTATCAATGTACACGGGAAACATACATAAGAGAAATGTAGTCAACGGACCCTGTTAACGGTCGGTATATTGCGAGGCTGCCTCGTCAACTGACATTTTACGTAAAGTTCTGTACAAATCTGTTAATATCTTTAAAAAGAAACTATGTTAAACGTTCCAACTTTGCCAGATTGTGTAAAAGGGTTAATTCTATAAATGTTTGAAAAACTTGTTCAATATTCTTTACAAAAAGATGATAATCATAACAAAATTGCTCGGTTGTTTACATTTGTAATCAGAAATATACGTAATGCCATATGAAATGAATGGAATAACGTGCACGCTTAATTAGCGATTGTTTTATGAAACGGGGGCCAGAGAGTTAAACCCCTTTCAGTTTTATGACGAAACCAGACATTCATTGCATATTTTTTTACCGCCAACTGTCACCAATCCTTGATTATTTTGACAGATGTGTTTTTTAGTAACCAAAATGCTGTAGTTTAGATATATTTATAAAAAGTTTACTAACATGGCCAATGTTTTATCGATAACAAGTTGTCAACTGTCCGTACTCTACTCGATCCACGGACTCTCTCTTGACATGGCTTTCATTCAACAAACTTGTGTCTCGCAGAGGGTGTTTATCCTCTTGTAACTGCCGTAAAATTATTTTACCGAGGTAAAATTGATTTTTTTAATTAAAAATCAACTATTTGTGAGTAGGATGGCATAACATACTGTGGTAGGCGTCAGCTGCCTTTTGAATTTGAAGTGCAAATAAATTACCTCACATGAACTAGGCAGAAATATTCTGGAAAGGAAAAATCCAAACCATCCAATCATCACTGGGGCCAATAAAATTATAAGGTCACGCATTATTTCCCACAGCAGAGTGATCTCCCGTTGAAGGTGTTCCAACTGAAAAGTGCACATATTCGGTTATATGTATGTTGCGTTTTTTTTATTTCTGATAGTGTAATATAAACATACTTTTATGAATTATTTAGTCTATGATGAGCCAAACAGAAAGGTTTTATATAAGAATCTAGAGGACTTTTTAGTCGTCTATATTATTGGTGAATGACCTAGCTCCTCTAGAATTTTTACTTTCGTTCCTTTGAACTTTCTTGTCAAGATATGGTGTGGGCTCTATATCTCAAATTATGGTGTAAATTTACATACCTACCATATGTGTTAAATGCAGATCCTTGTAAGAAGTGTTAAAACACATTAAGAATTTAAACAAAGTTACCAAAAATTTTGATGGCAAATCTTATTTAAATCTTATTTACACGCCAAGGAAATACAAAATAATACAATATAAAATGTCTTGTAATGGTCTCTAGGCTTAGTTCAACGAAGATTCTAAAATTATTGACTAAAATGTGACTTCTTAACATTGAATATCTAATAACAGAATTAAAAAAAAAACAGGTGTAAGAAATTAAGATTAATAGAAAGAGTTATTAAGTTTTATGCCGAAGTTTTTGGAATCTTGGATTCATAATCAAAATGCTGGAAACAGGAATACGGTAATCTGTATCAATAATACCTTATTCACACAATAAAGTGAATACAGATAATAAAATATTCTCAGGCTTAAAAGTCACATATTGTTTGGCTTATTTTAGAATTAATAGGCTTTTAAAACAGAATCACTAATTAGTACAGACGATCCCAGGATCCTTATTTCTCACTAGAACTAGATGACCACCAAAGATCTTTTCAACAAGATAGGTTGAAAAAAAAGATTTTTATATGAAATTTTCATAGGGTCAAATCTGAAGCCATGTTCAGCTATGACAGACATTTTGGTTGATTGGTGTGGCTGCAAGATACAACTCTAAGAGATAACCGTCTAAAGATTGAATTACCAGAGTTGGTTCTTAAGCAGGTAAGATAAAAAAAAATTTCAGTAAATTGTCTATAAGTTCCAAGGATAAACTAAGTTCAGCTTTGGTTTCCATCTTGGTTGCTTGTTGTGGATATTGACATTTGGTTCCAGTAGGTGCAGCAACTTTAGGAAGTGAATTACCCAAAATTACTATGTTGAACTAAGTTCGGTTTTGGTGGCCAACTTGGTTGGTCAGTTTGGATACAATTCTTAGGCTGGTATATCCCATAAAAAGTTGAATCCAATTGGTGAAGTAGAATCTTTGATAAAATGTTCCCAATGTTCTATGAAAAATGACTCAAGTGATGACAACCGTGTTAAATTCTAAATTAATTAATATTTTAGTAGAACACCATCAAAAGATCTTTCTTACATTACAAGAAATTCAATTCAACATGATTTCTGCCAAGAAATTATTTGACTGAAATTCCACAGTTCCTATGTTGAAATAAGTTGTCTTTTTTGTGTTGTTCTTTTTTTCTATTTTTTTTTTTGATCGGCACAATATCTAAATTTTGGAAGAGGACCATCAAAGGAACTTTAATGCAAACATTTAAATTATCAAAGCAGTTTTTGACAAGAAGATTTTTAAGGATTGGACATTCAGAATGTTTAATATGTCCCTGCCATCAATGCAAACTAAAATTACAATTATACAATGTAGTTGAGGACTATCTAGTCAACATTTCAGTCAAGTTTGAACCAAATCAGACTAGTGGTTTCAGAGGAGAAGATAAAATGGTTAACGTTTACAAACAATGAATAGACCACAAATATGGACACTTAGTGATGGCAAAAGTTCTCATGGACCTTATTTAAATATAGGGCTGCAGTAAAAAAATAAGGAAAATAAGAAAAAAATAAGGGCCCACTTGAAAGCCTGAAATCTTTTAAAAAACATATATGCAAAAACAGTTACTACCTCAGGAAATAAAAAACTGAAATGTTGAGTATAGGCATCTAAAGTAGCATTTTGGAACACATCTGTAATTTGTAAATCCCCAATTTTTCATGGATTCAAGAAGAAATTGGACTATAATAGCTGTCAACCACTGATTATGTATAGTATAAACATTTTCAGGTAATTCATTTTAAGAACATATATTGCGTTTCTTTGATAGAAAATAAATGTAATTAAATTTTCCTGTTGGGTGATTTTAATAATATTTGGAGATGTAAATTTTAGCATACTTTATTATAGTTTCTTGGACTGATGTAATTCCTACAATACATTACAATTGCAAGTTTATGATTCAAAACAAAATAAGACTATATTTAATACAAAAAAGAAGAAACACTGGGAAAATCTTATATTTACAAAATCCTGTTTTTCATAGTATATAATGACCTTTCTAATTAATTATGTACAAATATATACAGGTTTCAGTATAGTAGGTGAAAGGCAAACAAATGAGTTTTCCAGAACGGAATAAGATTTTATTACACACATAGACATTAACATGACATGACTGACACCAGCCAGACAGACATTTATATTCAGAACAATAGAATGGTGAAAACCACATGATGAGATAGGGCTAGGAGTTTTACTTTTTTCATGTTCCACAAAAATTAAAAAGAAGACATTATGAAAAGCAAATAAATTCATCTTTCTATCAGTACCTTACTTCCATGTATTTGTTTACATGTTATTTAATGTCCATAAAGTTTAAATTAGGTGAGAAAAGGAAATAGGCAAAATACACAAAAAAACAAAAATAATACTTTTATTTAATATTTAAAATATGAAAAAGCTTACAACTCGGAACTCAAAAAGTGGTAAGGATGTGTCTACCTAGCCCACCACCGGTCATTGAAGATGCCCTTACATGTAAGCAAGCCTCTCGGCTACATTTGCACAGTGTTAGAGTCAATGGTGGACTTAATGTGGGGTAATATATATACATCCTCTTAAATGAATCAGATCTACAGAATTTCTACCTGTCTTTTCACTTGCTCTTGTGAAAACTTCATTTCAGCTTTGATTTTATCTCCATAGTCTATTACCAAATAACCTGCAATTAAAAAAAATGTTCGATTAATAATATACATGTATCATTGCAAATAAGCAAATGCATTTGACACAAGTTTACAAGTTGGTATTGTAACTTTGTAAAGTGGTACTCCTCTTTAAATCGGTTACATCAAAAGTTAGTTTAGTTTAGTTAAACTTGTTTAATTGCTGGGTTCTACATCTTGACAAAATATTAATAAAATATTCCTAAGATAAAGGTTTAAAATTTCCAAAAAGCCAGCCTACGAAATAAGGTTTACAGACAGTAGGTGGAGAATTTCCCATTGTAATTTTTTTTTGTCTTTTAAAATAATAAATTCTGTTGTTATACAGGAACAAACTTCGAAACAGTGGTGACACGTCCTAGCTTTGGCTAGTAACGATATAGGCCTAAGCTGAGGTACGAACGTTGACCGCTGTTTGGAGCTTGATACATGAACGTATATTATATACTAGTATCTGTTACAAATATCCCTATCTTATGTTAATTTTAAATGCTAATTGAACATTGTAATAAATTTTGAGGATTGTTCAGCTCATTCTGGGTATCGTGACTGACAATAAATAATTTGTTTGTTTTGTTTGTCATTTTCTCGGTCCGTTCATAAGAATAATTTCGTTGGAAGATCATACTTACTTTGGGATAGTGAAACCTATGGGTCTTGTGTTCAGTGAGTATAATCGGCAGATACACCCTCTCTCTCTCTCTCGTCTTTCTTTTTGAAAGGGGAGAGAGAATGTGTATCTGCCCATAGGGGCCTGAACTTCAGTCCCCCGTGTATCTGCCGATAATATATACTCACTAAATGCAAGCCCATTTAAGATCGGCAGATACACCATCTCTCTCTGCTTTCTTTTCGAAGAGGGGGAGAGAGAGAGAGAGGGTGTATCAGCCGATCTGATACTCACTGACACTGTACACAACCCACAAGCCCCTGTACCAGGCGGTGGTGCATGAAACCAAAGTCAAAGAAAGGCGTCGTTAGTTTTCTACAACCTTCAACGTACTATTAACGTGGAGGTCAGGTATTTTGATCAGAATTGCAGAATTGGGCCGTGATACCTTTGGTTTTATCCAAATTTGTGGATATTTGATGTACTTTGAAAGATTTGTCGATATCGCCTTCAACATTGGCGGCCATTTTGCTTGTTATTGTCATGTGATGACGTTTGCGTCGTTGCCGTTATATTTCATGACGTCATTTTTATTGTGTAGTAATACGACGAGTACCTTGTAGACAGGTGCGTTTATTTCTTTATATCTTTGCTGCTGATATTTATATAACGGTCTACACTTGTGATTTATAATTCTATTTACCGCTGAAAAAGTTAGTGTGCCAGGACGATTTTCCGAATTAGAGATATTTATTTTCAGTTGTAACAAAGCATAGTTATTATCATTTTCGAATGAATTAATTCTTGTAACAGTCAGGGTTACTACCATATATGGAGGAGATCATAAAAGGTTAAATGGTCCTAAAACTCTTAATATTTGTGCGAGGAAAATCCGAGCATGCATGAAATGATTTGAATACAATCCCAAAGTTTCATAAGTTTTTCCAGCAGCCAAAATGAAGTATATTCTTACCTCAAACAATAGAATTCAACAATGTTTGCAAAATATGTTATTTTTTTTAATGTTCAATGAATAACCGATGGTTAGAAATTGTCTAAAAATTAAAACTGAACTTAAAAATTTTAAGTTTTCTTAGATTATGCAAATTTCGGAAAATAATGTGTTTTTAAATATTTCCATCGCGCATTTCTGCAAGACAATACCTATTGGTAATTTTTCTTTTAAAATCATCTGCATTTATATATCTTATCAGATTAGGACTTTTTTAAATTTTCGAAAATATAACCGATCCTAATATGAATGCGTTCATTTGCCATAAAGTGTGTTTGGTTAATAACCTTGTTCTGTGCTGGGGTATGTAACATAGCACATTAATTGCTAGACATTTTTTCCGTGATATTTTCAAATAAAGGAATATGGAATTTGTTAAGAAATCGGTATTATTGTAGGTAGGTTTAAAAGCATATTGACCATATTTATCGGTAAACCTATATTATATACGACAAAAAATTCATTTTTCAACCTTTCCGTCATAATTCCAATCTCCTGATGGGACATTTTTATGTTCCTCTCCAAATATCAAAATCCTGAAATTATTGAAAAGGCTGTCATTTTCAAGCGCAACACACTGGCGCAAAAGGAGACTTCAGGAGGTCGCGCTGCAAAAATATTCACTCAGATTTTGTTGTTAAGTATCGCAAAGCAAAATACACGATTTATGATATACACGATTATCAACGTCTCAAAATAAACGATTTTTTTCTTCCAGTATAAGCATGATGGTATCATTGTCATCATTATTTCTACACCAGTTGAGCAGTGAGAATTTGCCCCCCCCCCCTAACCCCCTCCCCTAAGAAAAAATATCGTAGTCGTACTGCTTATATATAATATATATACGTGGACACTACGTGTTATTTGCTCTACAAGTGTCATGAGAATGGTTTTGATCAATATAGTGAAAATCTATTACTGTAAGATATTATTTCAATATTGACATTTTAAATGCTTCCGAGCGTAAATCACAAAAACAATAAAAGTTTAAAAGTAAAATTGAATTCTGATATAAAGTTAAACTCCTTATAAACGAGTCAATCGCGGTTGAATAACGTAATACAAGAGGAAAGAAAAAAACGGAATTTTATTCATTGTAATTTGTTTATTACTTATGTTTTGAACGGTGATATAGGTTACTTCAATCAAGATAAAATCATTTCTATTTCACCGATTTGTGTCACTTAAGTGTTCAACAAATGCCTTTCTTCTATTCATTTACCGGTAAAATTACTAATAGAGTAAATGTACAGAATCAATGATTTTGTCAAGATTTTTAAGATATTTAAATCTTCGTTTAAACACGCATTTTTCTTGAAATGAATTATTTATGGACGATGGATTGATGTGAAGAAATGTATTATTTGTGGAATAAACTGACATATCCTACAAAGAACAACTAACCGGGGATGTCTATATCAAAGGAAGACAGTTTTGTTGAGGTAGATGGTAAGTAAGAATTGATAATATCTAACAATTTATTGTAAACTTTAATGATACGTTGAAAAGGTAGAACATTAGAATTTTTTTAATTCGATAAGCATAGAGAACAAGTTATTTTATAAAAAAAAAACATTTGAAGGAAAAGAGCTTTTGAGTTTGGCTTTTGAGTGTTTGTTGTAGGCATATTTAAGATGTGGATTGTGTGCTGTGTTGTGTGGAGGTCGTTAAAAGCTTCCCAATGCTTCAGTTGTACGCTCTTATTTATTTTCGGGTACTGTAATGTGTGTTATTGAAATGATTGCTATCTTTATATTTGGCTTATCGGTGTGCTTTATGTATTTCATTTAGTCCATGAATGTAATAAGAATTCTATATAGATTTCCTGATCTTTCTTTTTTGGCCCCTAGCGTGTCTGATAGTGGTTTACCAGAAAAGCGATTTACACGCAGATGAGTCTGTCTTTGAGTGTTTGTTGTAGGCGTATGTAAGTTATGGATCGTGTCGTCTTTCTGACATATACTCCATATTGTTTCTTTCAAATATCATATAGATTTTTTTATGTCAAAGGACGGTGTATATATAAAATAAGTTGGTAATAAATACAGTGTTGTAAACTGAGGTGTCAGTTTAAATTCTATCCCCTGGAGTTCAACTTCAAAAAGAAGGTTTGAATTGAATTGAATAACATTAACACTAACCGCTTATTTTATCTAAAACTTTTGAGAATAAGTAGTATGTTTCTCTTAATTACAAAACATAGTGAAGTAGCAACATTACATGCATGATTTGTAAAGAACTCATTTATTTAAATCAAATAAATAGTAAACATGAACTACATTCCACTTATTTTGAAATCAGATTAAACTGTTAGTTAATAACCGGTAAACATAATTAAATCTTTAAAACTTGATGATCGAAATAGTCGATTTTACGACAATCCTTTAGATATTTATTCTGAGGAATGTTGTAATAAAAAGTGATATCTATAGGAAAAGAAATGTTAAGGAAACAGAGAGGTTGAGGCAGCTCCATCATCCCCTTATTCACCCGAATAAATGAACGCGTGTTTTCGTTGTTTTAATTAGTCATTTTTTTATTTCGGTTCACCATTTTTTCAATAGCTTAGGTTGATTGTCGTGTTTTATGAATAGTTTCACATTTTGGAGGCCCTGTACAGCCTAATCTAGAGTTAGATTCAGTTATTACATCATGATAAATGTCCAATATTTAGCATAATTTACTAAAATTATCTCTGTTGGTATAAGACCGAATAAAGCAGATTGCATATGTTAATGCCAGTATGATAATTTTTATAAACAGGTCTCTTTCAAAATTTTCATTTTATTTACTTCTGTTATTTTTGAAAATCTTCTGTGGACAAAATAATGTTAAAGTTTTCAGTGTCATTCCTAAATTGAAAACCTAAAAATATTTCTACAATGTTATTGAACAAAACAGTTTTGTTCCTGATTTACTTCATTTTTGACATGAAATTGGAAAATGAAATTCGTCTTCAGTCTCTATTTTTTGTTGTTGTTGCTATGTTTGGATATTTCGTTCTAATGCTACTTATGAAAGGTTAATCCTTGACAGGTAAAATTTCAACAAGCTTGTGAAGAGATCTAAATCCCCCGACTAAAAACTAAATGTAAATGATATTGGTCAATGTAACAATGAAAAAATTGCATGACGACACACCAATGGCCAGAATAGTGTATAGTTGAGCTGGATCAAAACCATCCTCTTAACGTGTTGTAAATGTGTTTTTATTATTATCAAAGATACCACATGATATAGACACCAACAATTTGACCATTTACTAATTAACAAAACGTCTTTTTAGATGTTCGTGAAATTTTCCGGCATGTTTCTCCTTACATAATCCGGCAGTGGAAGGAAGTTTGTCAGCGATTAGGACTACAGGAACTAGAGTTGACACATTTAGAGTTGAATGGGTATCATTCTTCCAAAGCACATTTGGCATTCAAAGGACTTTGTCTATGGTACGACCATGCTGGAAAATCAGCTACAAAAGAAAAACTTGTGTCCGCATTAAAACAATGTGGACTTCACCGAGCAGTAGGTATGTTGAGGCTGAAAAAGATAATTTTAACAGTTGATCACATTTGCCATCAGAAGTTTTAAGGTTATTCGTATCATTTTGCTTTTAGGCTAGTATTTTTTCTCTCCCCCATCCCGGAGCATGTATATCTCCCTATACGACGAATTTGATCAAATCTACTTTTGCCTCCCGTAAATCGCACCAGAAACGATGAAAAGAATAACAAGGAAATCATAATATATGATTTTTAGAAAAAAAAATTAAATCGTGTTTTGTTTTAGAATTCATAATATTATCTGTTTCGTCCTATGTATTTTACCGGTCAGCATCTTCCATCCACATAAATAACTTCAGAAAAGAAAATGCACGAACGAAAAGAAAGAAATAGAAATTAACGTTTTAATCGCTAGAGTCATGAACACCGCGCACAACGTCTGCATGTCAAGCGTTTGTCTTTACTTGACACACATAATGTTCTTTAGTTGCCATACATATCATCCGTCTGTGCACCAGGATATTTTATCTTCTTTACGCTTGGCAAATTGATATTTAATTTTGGTAAGATGACCCTTAGGTGTTCCTTCTTCAGAGACGTGTCTAGCCTGCCAACCAAGGTGGCTGCCGAAGTCGAGGGTAGCTAAACATACGTTCCAGTGTGAAATTCACATACAAATATTCGTCTCTGAAACAAATGAGCCAAGTGCAACCAAACTATGCTCCAAGAATCAAGGAGCTTACAAAGTTTTCATCATTAACTTAAAACTAGCTAATTAAAATATGATCTTGGTAAAATTTTCTCTACTTTCTCAAACCAAGAAATTTGTTCAGTACGTTCTGAAACCAAGATTTGGTGTTAGAACGTAGTGAAAATTTTTACCAAGATTTGGTTCGAGAGTGTAGTGAACGTTTTTTTCAAAAGACATTTTTTAATTTGTATTCTCTTAATTCATTACATTCTTTGAACACACTTGGTGACCCTCTGGCGATATTACTAAAAGGTCGAATTACACTATTTACCAAGTGGATTGCAAACAAACCTAAATGTGGCGATGTTAATATTCGTACGCATAAAACACAGGACAAAATGAAAAATTGAACGCATAATTCAATTAAATGTAGAAATTCGTGTTCACAAATTTGCAATTTAATAAAATATAAAAAAAGATAACATATTTTAAAATTTCAGAGGAAATTGAGCGGCTAGAGCTTCGAAAGTTGAAAGTTTGTTCGTGCTTAGTTCGACCAAATTCCCGGCAGCTTTCAGCTACAAGACGACGGCCCGGAACAGCACAAAGAGAACTAAATGGTAAGTATATGTATATTCATCTGATCGTTTTTAATTTTTCATTGTTTTGTTTTGCAAAAATGAACTATCCGACCTTTTATTTCATCGTTGACGCAGGTTAATGTGTTGTATGTTCAATATATGAATTTAAAAAAAGTTGGCTCAATCCTTTGCTTTCACGTTCCGCTGTATAGATGACGTCCTTTCACTAAATAACTCTAAATTTGGAGAGTATGTTGACCGCATCTATTCCATTGAACTTAAAATAAAAGATACTTCAGAGACAGAAAGGGCGGGTCAAGAACTAAACTTTACGACAAGGGAGATGACTTTGATTTTCCCATTGTAAACTTTTCTTTCATGTCTAGCAACATTCCAGCCGCACCTGCATACGGAGCGTATATTACGCAACTCCAGAGCTCGTGCTTCCTATCAGGCAAGAAAGCTACTGAGCCAGGGGTTTCTCAGGGAAAAACTAGAGTCATCACTCCGGAATTTTTTCGGTCGCCATCATGATTTGGTTGACCGTTACGAAATATCCATTTCACAAATGAAAATGGATATCGTCCAACTGATTTGACTACAATTTCGTTCCTATACCGGTTGTGACTAACATCAATTTTGACTATACACCGGCTTTGTGTACTGAGTAACACAACGGGTGCTACTAGTGGAGCAGGAGTTCATTACTCTTCGGAGCATCTAAATTCAGCCTAATTTTTTGTAGGATTCGTATTACTCCAGCTTTAGGTTTCAGTGTAGTGGTGTGTGTTCTGTGTTTGTCTTTCGTTTCATTTTGTTGGCAATGGTCTTGTCTGTCTTCTGACTTAACGATTTCTGTCTGTCCCTTTGGTATCATCGAATTTCTTTTAAGAGATATGCATTCAGTGTGACTTGAAATCTTTCTAAAAGGCACGTTTGTTTAATTTTGAAATCTTTATTAAAGGCACGTTTGTTTAATTTGACTCTTATCTCATATTTAACATGTTACGTTACCAAGTTGTGAAGTTATTGATCTTAATGCACTTTAATAACAACAAAGGAAATGCATATTATTTAAATTATATCTGGTGAAAAAATCAATCTTAACAATGACTTGTGATGAAATCATATTACAACACTTCTAAAACCCAAACAAACGGTCTCGTGGTTGTGTAACTGTAGTCTCTAACGTTAGTGTAACGGTATTGGACATGGTAAAACTTTGTTAAATTTTACACAAGTCAAGAAGTGTGTCAAAATGATTGTGATTCGAAGTAGTGTGGAAATGATTGGTTTCGGTCGATATGTCTGACATTCATTTGCCACCAATAATCGACCATACTGATGGTAAGCATTTTTGTTATTTTTTCTTTAGAACTTAGCGATTATTTCCCTCAATAAATTATCATATCAAAATAATTCTTGAAAATGCGAGGGTGTTCAATCCCTATCTGATTCCACACTGCACTGAAAGAAGTTCTTAATTCAAGTGTCCAAAATAAACTAATTACTTGATTTTACGCTACAATGACTTTATAATATCAATTAATTCAAAGAATGAAAAAATAGTTAGATATGGAATATTAATGTACACCAAACGAAATTTGACACAACTTAAGTTAAAATATATCGAAAGTTCAGCTATGAAGTATGTCATGTTATATATATCGTTGGATTTCTAATTTTTTGCCGCAACTTATGCTCAGTTAAAATTTTAGTTTTCCTCAGCACCAAAAAAATTTCCCATTACCCCACTATGTTAAATTTTTGACATTGCCAAAATTTGGCTCAAAATGGCATGTTTTCAAAGATCAATATCCCGGTTCAGTGTTATATCCAGAATATAACTCAACTTTATTCCTAAAATTTCATCTTTTATCTGTCATAAAACCACAAAAAATAAAAATTTTATCCAGTTTTTTTACTGGAGACCATTGGTTAATTGCACCATCAAAATGAAGCAAATTTACAAAGTCGAAAAAATTAACATTACGGCCTATGGGGAAATTTTTTATTTCAAGTTAAAATGAATTTTTAGCTACAGCTTCAACTTCGGCAAAAAATTAGAATTCCAACGATATAGAATATGATATATTTCATTGTAAAACTTTTGATACAGATTCACTTTAGTCATGTTAGTTGTGGCAAAATTCGTTTGGTGTACCGTTGCATTGTTATATTTTTTTACATTCTTGTATTTGACCGTCATTATTTTTACCTTTTAATGGGAATTTTTTTGAGCTCGTTTCAAGGAGTGGGATTCTACCGTTGATGAAGGTTTGGAGAGGATATTCAGCTATTACTTCATGTTAATATTTAATTTTAAGAGAGTGGATATACATGATATATGCATGTTATATCTCATGATACAAGGATTGTTTTGAATTTTTAATAATTTATAAAAAGATTAATATGGTTTCTGACTGTTTTATGTTGTGAATTTTCTTTACGGTAATAGCCCAGACTTTTGTTTCCACAGCTCAAGCCTTATGTTGAATAACTTACAAGCTTAGGTTCTTTAAAAGCTGACAGTGTTCTCCGCAGCATCAATTCACTAAATTTAGTGCTATTCCACAGATGTCGAAAAACTGTACCTGTTTGTGAGGAATACCAGTATGGTTTTACTGTTGTGCTTCATGAAGAAATCGTTGATTGTTTGTTTGATTTAATTGGGTTTCACACCACTTTCACCAACATTTCAGTCATATCCCGGCGGTCAGTTTTACTGGAGGAAGAGAGAACCACTGACCTCGGACAGATAACACAACGCACCCTTTTTGCATGGTTCAGGCGCGATATTTATTACCTTATCATACACTTATGAACCTAGGCTTGTAAGTTATATCAATAAATATACGCCGTATAGTCGATAGACTACAGTGATACGTAGAGGTAAGTTTAAATCAAATACCAAGGCCAATCGGCCGCCCAGGCCCGTGAAGTAATCCTTGAAGAATATTATTTCTATATGGTTTTTAATCATTTTGATTTGAAAATTACATACATGACTCAAAAAGTCTTTGAAATAAGTCAATGGTATTGGATGTGAAATAGATTTTATTGTGTATGTTACGTCAACTGAAAATAAGAATAGTTGGTTTGATCCCTTGGGGCACTTCTTATATATTATGAGATAGGGACGTGCCACTGGAATAGGTAGCGTTTTTCAGCTTAAGAATAAATGATAAGATATGAAAATCATACAATGGAAAAATAAAATTGTCAGTCTGACTACTTTTATTAGTCATAATGACTGTCCGTTCAACAACTATACTGAAAGTCAAATTGACTAATCAGAATAGTCAAGCTGATGAAATGGATATTCATTTTGATGTTTTGACTAGACTTTTATTCAGATTTGACGACTGTTTTTTCTCTCAATGAACTGAAGTGTATGATAAGGTAATAAATCTTAGCAAGAATGCTTATTAAGGCAGTAAATTCTCATAATTGATAGTTTGGCTGTCATTTTCTATCTCACAATCTGTGTTTGGGTGGTTGCCTTTTTCGATTCAATATATGAAAAGGTATGCAATTTTAATTAGATAAATGTAAAAATAGGAGATGTGGCATGATTGTCCATGAGACAGACACCCACCAAATGACAGTAGAATTTAAACTTCTACAGG
>JARWCS010190444.1:0-14021 GCA_034783895.1 Geukensia demissa | reverse complement strand
GGGCGATATACTTGCAAACGTCTAGAGTAAGAGCATATCATACACAAAATGCTACAACTGATAGTAAAACTATGGGCAATGCGGACCCCATATAATGCAGGGTGAACTTATCTGATAAGAGAAAACAGTTCCTGTCTCTAAAGACACACGTCCATTTCAAAATTCGGTAGAAGGGTATAAGCGAAGTCTTTTATGAAAGACAACAAGAAAATCGCTTTAATTTTGTATTTGGATTGTTTTTGTATGGCGTAATTTTATTTTTCACTTGTACTTTAAACTCTTACCTATCTCTTTATTCTGTAGAATTGAAAATTTTGGCTCTGTAGTTAGTCATTTGTGGGATTGCTAAAAAGGGACTGTGACATGTTTTACAAACTAAGACCATCGGAAAGTAAAAGTAGAATTATTACTGTAAAAGTTTTCCTGAAAATGAAAATAAAATTTATGTTGGCATTTGTTTAATGCATAAATTACGCTGTCATATGTAGTTTTTAGCGATGTGCAATCTGAAATATTTAAAAATCTATTGAAAAAATTGTTATTTATTCATAATGTAGAAACCATCAACCAATCAATTTTGAATAAAACAGACTATTTTGAAAGGCTTTCAATGCATCGATACACAGAAAATGTTTTTCCGATTAAATAGACTGGGTGCATACTATAACTGAAACAAAATTTGTAGTCTTCAAATTCACCAATGAAGCGAAAAGGACGAGGTACGTTAAGGCCCGTTTTTGGCCCAAGAATTTTGATGAAAAATGAAAAGTGGCTAATATTTATTATTCTATATTTTCTATATTGAATGATGTCTATAAAAAGAAAATACGACAAAATTTCTAGTTTAATTGGTTCTACAACGGTCATGTGGCACATAGAAGTTGCTTAAAATAATAAATTATTAAGGAATTACCTATTTTGATACATTATTTGATAGTATTTTGTCGATATTGATATAGATCGAACAAAAACATCACAACCAAACTTCGTACAATTAAAGATCTATCGAGTACAAATGTTTGGTTCAAATATCTTCGTGATGTTTTGGTGCGACCATATCTATTTTAAACAAAACACATCTAAAAATTCATTATTTTTACATAAAATATTACATTCTTGTTAAAACAGTCAAATATACCCTTTCATTTTGTCAAAATGACGAAAATTATATAAGAAAAGGTAATGAATTATTAAAAGACTATCATTAAACAGCATTTTTACAACAACTCATTATTGTGTCACAAAACCTAAAATTTGGACCAAATATGGAGCTTAACGTACCTACTCCTTTCATGTCAGACAAGTCTGACAACTGGGCTGGTGAATACACTTGGGGACTAATGTTCCATTATCAGAGGTATGTTAGATTTGTATTTGAAATGCGAAAATTATGCTTAATTAATCTATTATTTCCGGTAGTGAAATCTAGGTTTTCCAATTGGGGGTTTCATGGATACTGTAAAGGAATACACGTATTAGGTACGCTGGCAAGCACGTTACGTTCGACAAGAAGTTCCAGGTACTGGCAAGTTCTATAAATTAGACTTGTAATTGGAATACTGAAGACTTATACTTGGAATGCTGACAAGCTTTACAATCCTTCGTTGTTAGTTTTTTTTAGCTTTTAAAGACTAAAAAAGCAATCAGAAACGCTATACATAAAAAAACATGCAGATGTCTACAAATCATACAATTTTCAATAAATCAAATGACATGTATATTGTTTTCCATTCTTTATCAGGATGCCGGTAGGCTGCTTGTTAAGTGCTATTTAAATATAGAGGTTTTCCCAAAGGACACTAATTGAAATGTGGCTGAATTCAGTAGACACAACCACTACTTTACTTGTGAATTAATAGGTAGTTAGATATGAATAAGGAAAGATATTGAGTAAATGTCAAGAAAACTGCGTCACATCTCAACCAGAAGCTGATTAAAGTTAGAAATACAGAAATCTCAACAAGACATTCAACAAGGTTGATGAATCTTCTGAATAAATAACAAGTGCAAATATTAGTTGACAGGTCGAATACTGAAATGTTATTAAATATGAAAAATAAAAATAAGATATTAAAAACTGCACATGGGTTATCAAATATTTCACGAGCTCAAAATTAGGACAGGAGCCCGTAACATACGGCAAAATTGTACAGTTTTGTTCGATTCTAACCTTCGCCTTTTTGCCTCGTGACTTAAGATGAAAATAAAGCAAAAGTAGAACAGTTAAAAGGGCTTAAAACTATACCAAAAACATTTCATTCAGACAGTAGAAGTACTTGAACAATTATAATACTTAAAAATCAAATATGTAAAAAAAAGGTACTGCTCGCAGTTTATTGAGGGCAGGCTCAGTCTCCTTTGACAAAGCATATAACTAACATCTCAACACGGAAAGCTACCAAATACAGTACGACTACAGAGATTTAGTACTGTTTTGAACAAAATCTTTATGGATTTAATTTCAAATTAATAGTAGTGCCTATGAAAAAGCAATTTTAAAGTGTTTTCAACAATGTAAAGTCCAGTGTAGAATACCCATGCAATAATCAAAAGTGCATAGTCCAAAGAGACGAGACAAATTTAAAACAAACTAAAAGATTAGAACAAAAGTTTGGAATACACGAACTCCTTTACAAAACAGGAGTGGGATCAGGTGATCCGGAAGGGTAAGCATCGTGCACTTCAAGATCAGGGTAAAAATCTGTTTGAGGTTTTAAGATGATAATGAGACATTTAATATGTCTGTGTAATTCATGCACAAAATACAAATGTTATGCTACCTTAAGGTCAAAGCAACAACTAGTGTCGACATTCAAGTTCTATAAAGGAAACATCCATTTTTTCCTGTGTAGAAATTATAAATGTTGTCTATGTTTGGCATAACCTGTCTTTAAAAGTTGTTTCGAGTCCCTATGACTACCGCAATCATCGGAACATACTATTGTTATAGATGCAGCTGCTTAACCTCATAAATGGGAAAATTAAATGATTGATTGATTGTTGCTTAACGCCCAGGATCAAATATTTTATGCATATTCAGGACAATAGCATATTAATGAATGATGATGAATGAATAGACCGACACAATGAGCCGGATTTTTAATATGCTACCTCATGAAAGCAACAGTCCACAGAAGACAAACCACCTTACTAAGACAGATTCTGGGTCGACCAATCACTACAGAATTAACTAACGGATAATCAAAACTTGAAATTTAGGTTATCTTATACAATGCACATTGTTTTGGATGCACAGATTATACAGGGAAAGTCTGGTCAAAATTTCTTAGCCTACGGAGAGGTGTAAGTTTACGTTGAGCAAGTTACACTGACATTTACTAGTCTAGACCGACTCGGTGCTCGCCTCGAATGCGGGCGGTTGTGGTTTCGATCATCGACCGGGTAAAACCAAAGACATTTAAATTAGTATTTGATGCTTTTCCGCTAAGTACGCAGTAGAAAGATAAAAAGAGTTAGAGTTAAGTGACTGGGTAAAGTGGCAAGTCTTCCTGCGGAGTGTTGCTTTCTTGAGCTAGCATGTTAAAATTTCGACTCAGAGAGTCAGTCTAGTACTTAGGAGGACTCATTTATCATCACTCTCTAATATGCTCTCGTCCTGAATATGCATGAAATATTTAGACGTTAAGCAACATTTACTTCATCTATAAATCAATCAATTACAAAAAAATCAAAAGGTATTACGTGTATAAATATAGTAAGAACTGACGTGTAATGGAAATGATGTAACGTTTATAATCTGTTCTTGCTGAATAATAATCACTTTCAACGTCATCCTAAAAGCCCTGTATGGCACGCGCGAACCACAACATATAGATAAATTCAGTTTTAGTAACTTAAAATCAGATTTTCGCTACTTAAAGTCAATTTAAGTAACACAATTCGAATTAACTTTCTTAAAATGAATTGAATAGTTTTTGTGGTGCCTGCTTCGTTAACCTGTTATCAAGGTTGTGATGTCACTATTTCTTGGGGTTTTTGCTTACTCTTTCAACTTTTTACAGATTATTTTCATTTCTCAATTGGCTTTCTAAGTTTCTTTTAATGGAATTATTAACATTTTAGGTTACAGAACATGAAGGTCGTTTTTTGTATTAAACCTTGTCAGTAAATGTAGGAAACAGAACAATATGAAAGTCATATCAAAAGTTAACACTTGGACAAAATCAGCAAATATACAGGTATAAAATAATTCTAAAATCCATCCGAGAACACTTGCTAACGGTAAACAACACAATATTTAAAAAATCAAATTAGCGGAAAATCGAATGGCATGTATCGAATAGTCGAGTTATGGGTTGCGGAGTTAAAGTTAAATTTTCAAAATATCAGAAAAATAATTCAACATGTCGGATGAAATTTTTGGAGTTATTATCCAAATGCCTAATTTGTGCTAAATTTTGTAACTTTGTTTGGAAATGAGATTTTGACCTAAAACGTTTTTTTTTTAGAAAATCATTAGGGTTCTTACTAACTTCATATTTAACAATATCCCAAAGTTTGTTTATATCGAATGTAAACTGAGTTATTATCTGGAAATGTATATGACACAAATTTGTTTTGATCTTTGATGAAAGATTTTTCCAATAATCAACGGAATTCGTACTGAATTAATATTAAACACTATCCTAATGTTTCTCTCAAATCTGATGTATACTCTTCAAGAATTAGTGCAGAAATCTTTTTTTTCATTTTTTCACTCTTTTTTCGCTATGACCTTGTAGAGCTTGGACAGATTTCCCGTTCAATCAGAATTTTTTTCACTGACTAGGTATGTAACTGTTTTCTAAAGTTTCCTTAAAATGGTATGTAAACTTTAGGAATTATCGCCTGGAAATTAAAGTTGACGGACGCCTGGCCGCCCGCAATTAACAAATCAAAAGGTGAGTTTAACTTCGTTACAACTCGGCTTAAATACCATTACCCAGCTTTTAAAAATTGATGAACTATGAGCACCAAAGTGTTGATGAGTGTGTTGATCAAACTTACGGTAGAAGTATCCTCCCAGATTTTGCAAACACAGATGATTATATATTTACCTGTGTGCCATTTCCATTGCAGAACACATCTTTCGCACATAACACCTGTTGGTATAGCAACTTGCAAGTACATCATTCCGGCACTTGGTGGGTAAAACCTTTTTCCATGTCCAAGGATATCTAAAGGATAACGATCCAAACATTCCTGTGTCACTGGATTTTTATCCGAAATTTCCGGACAAAGTCGGAATTCAAAATATCCATTTTTGTTCGTGTCAACCTCAATTGCAATATTTATGTGAGAATCATCCGTATGATAAGTCCGTGAAATGATTCCGTTTGCATATTTCCCGCCCTGTTCGTTTGGGCGGGGATTTGCCTCCCAGGGGTCGCCACATACACCACATCTGCCTTTGTTGACTTGCCATTGATGCTGTAAATATAAATTTGTCATTTAAACAAAATGCACCAGGTAATATAAACAGGCAAACCCATGTTTTAAAATAAAAAAAATGGTTGGCACAGCACTTCCGTAAACTTGTACGTATATATTTATACAAAGGCCATGAAATGAGTAAAAGTTGTCTCTCTTTTTCTTGATGTAAATAATCAGTCCTATTTTCGTAGTTTTTTTTTTCGAAAATATACACACATTATAGATTTCATACAATAATTGATTATCGTGTTTGATTGGGGTTTAATGCAACTTTCAACAAGTTGTCAGTCATACATTGGCGTTGACTTCTATTGGTGGAGGAAAAAGGTGTACCGTAAGAGAACCACCGATCTAGTTTAGGTAACTGACAAATCTTATCACAAACCATCAAACTTTTTATGGAAAAAAAAACAGGCGCCTTTTAATATTTTTTGTTCACAATGCTTTCAAAGTATGTATGACATTGGTATTTTTCGATGAATTATATGTCAGATATCCGGACCATAATACACATTGTTGTCAAGAATTTTTGTAATTCCACACAAACATGGGAAGTGTATAACAGGAAAGTTAAAATGCTCCAGTTTGTAGTTACAAGACAAGACATCATCTATAGATCAAAAGGACAACTGAATGACCTGACCAAGTTTTTCTTCCCGATTTGGAAAATTTCTGCTTCATATTAGTAGAACGAACAGTATTGTGAAATGTCGGACATTACAGACGTGCAGATTGTGCCCATTGGAACACCAGCGGTTTTAGAGAAAATCGTCCTTCGAATATTTATATATTGTTTGATATTCTAATATAAAACGTATTCATAAAAGCAGCATAAAATAATTACTAATAAAATCAATAGTACTGGTCAAAGGTCCTTTACTAAGAAGATATTCATACTAACTTTTTAATTTTGGTAGGAATTATCATACAGAAAATTCATATGGTTCGAGGTCAAGGTTATTAGTGTGTCTTGACCCAAGAGGGCATACTGTAAACACCATTTAAGCTTAACCTGCACGACCATACTTATCTAATGTCTTAATTATTTTCAATTTTGTCTAAACAAAACCATCAAACATCTTAAACTTAAGGGGGTACCATACACCATCAATAAAATAAATTCGACTCGTTTAATTTTCTTTATATTTTGTTTAGACATTTTGATCACTGAGATGCATTAATTTAATATAAAATGATACTTCATTAAAACGTTTAGATGATTTTTACAGAGTTATTTCCCTTAGGTGTATGGTACCCCCTTAAAACATATCTCTAAATATGTTCAGGCTTATTGTCAGTCGTAACATTTGTAATGGGCAACCCTAAAAGGAAATTCATAGACACATTTCATAAACGTCATTTTACGTATAGAAATTTACGCGAATATTTTAGAATCAATTGGAGAATAATACGCAAATAAGTGTATATTTTTAACCCTTTGAAACCTATCAGTTTGGATGATTCACCCTTCTGTCTTATACATTCCATCTTTACAATAAATAAGTTATAAAAACAATTTTATTGTCTATTTTTTGACATATATCGATAAATGATTTAGTTGTTAATCGCCTATTAACATGAGATAAATGCTGTTTTGGAGATGGAATGACGTCTTGTACCTTTTTGCGTATAGACAAATATAAAATAACATTTATTTTATAATGTAATTAGCAAATGTGATCTATGGAAAGGTTAGTGGCAATTTAGTTTGCTCAGGACAGATGATTAATTCATCTCGCTGCAAAATTGCGAAATGCAAATTTGCACGTTATTTTGCATACATTTTATTTCAACATTATTGATATAGCGACTAGACACTGTGCCTCTTTTTTGTTTTGTTGGTTTTTCTTTGACATAGCAGTACGTTATTTTTGGCAATTAAAAATTAAAGAAACCTGCAATTTTAAATATTTCATTTAATGTATATACATGTATATAGAAAATAACGTCGTCTTGAAAAAAACAAAACACAGACTGTCATTATTAAATTTACATTAATATATTAATTATATAAAAAGGTAGGTTTTATTGTATACATATTTTTCTTGAATTATTCACGAAAACTTTGTAAATTTGTAATTATTTTGTTATTATTTGTCAAAAATGGTTCAAACAATCCACAAAAGATTTTACTTTGCCTTTATTCACGAAAAAATCCCGGGTAAAAGGAGGGCAAAACCGTTGAAATCTAACGCACTGAAAATCACTCAATCTTAATATTGATTGACAGTTTACGTCAGAATATCATAATAAAAATGTCAAAAAATAAAATTGTGAATTGTTTTCCTTGAATGACAGTAAACAAATGCATAAAATAAAGATATTTTGAGAAAACAGATGATACGAACAAAAAAATCATAATTATATTAACCACTGGAATTCAATTGACATGCGCAATACTGTGTCCATACTGTGAAACTGTTGTAGTCTACCATATTGTTAAATATTGAGAGAAAATGGAATGCGTTATAACTTAAGCAATTTTTTCGAGTTATACATGTATTTTCAATATTCATCGTCATTGCAGATTTTTTTTTAATTATAAACAAGCACTTATGACGAGAGCTTCGGTAATGCACAATGGCAAAATTTTACAGTTTATGATGTATGTATGTTTTGAAACTTTAGAGATTCTGAACTGATGTTTCCTCTTTGACATTCACGATGGAAAAGTCAAAGATTTTTTAAGTTCCACGTTTTTAAATACTTGGGAACTTGTTTTTCTGAAAAATATATTTGTGCGTATAGTATAAATTCATAAGTTTGACTGATCTTCCTACTTATACCCCTAGCGTGTCGTCTGATTCTGCGCTTTACACGACGTTAAATTAGGCTTTTAACTATTTGTTACTAGCTGTGGATCGTGTGTTTCTGGCATATATTCAATATTTTTTTCTTTTAAATACTCAACCTTTAAAGCTTCTGTTATATTATGTAAACATAAATATAAACAATGACGGTTGACATTGAGTTGGAAACAACTATCATTATATTTCATTTCATGAACTAATTTTGTTGGATATTAGAAGGTAATTTGCATCCTACGCAACAAATTGATGGTTTTAAGGTGGGTTTGCACGATCAAACTTTTTCAACCATCTTACTTCAAACTCTACCCGTGCACCTGTTTCCAACTCAATTTTGACCGTGTAAACATCCCATCAAACATGTTGGACAACTCTTCCAACTCTCAACCAATATTTAATGGAGTTGTCAAACATGTTGGAAAGGGTGTTTACACCGTCGAACTCGAGTTGAAAACAGGTGCACAGCAAAAGTCTGAAGGAACATGAGCAAGTGTGATGAAAAAAAGTTTGATTGTCTAAACGCACCTTTAGACGGTGGTTTCGCCAGCTGTTTGGTGTCCCAAAAGCCCTTTTATGTTATGCGCTGGTATTTGTGATATTTTGTATGAATTTGACGACCATTTAAAATGAATTTGTCATAAATGGGTTCGATTTTACCAGTAACTTGTTCAAAGTTGTCACAAATGGTTCGATTTAACTATTACCATGTTAAAATTTGTCACAAATAATTCGATTTCACTGGTGACTTGTTAAAATTTGTCACAAATGATTCGATTTCACTAGTGACTTGGTTCGGTTTCACTAGTGACTTGTTGAAATTTGTCACAAATGGTTCAATTTCAACAGTGACTTGTAAAAATTTGTCACAAATGGTTCGATATCACTAGTGACTTGTTGAAATTTATCACGAAGGGTTCGATTTTACTAGTGACTAATTTCTTAAATGAATCTTACCCAATAACCTCCACAATTTAATCCGTCATCATCTCTGTTGACTGGAGAATCATAACCTCTGCGCCATAAACTTGACCTTTGACATGGTTCTAACATTCGGCCTCTGGCATTTGTATATTTTATTATTGACAAAAGCGTTAAAACTAGCAGTAATAATCTGAAACACAACGGAAAAGATATTATTTGATACAGATTTTATGAAAGTTTTTTTTTTTGCAGGAAGGTAAATTTTGTATCTTCAGCAGAAAAAAAAAACATAAGAACTTCTGTTTAACTATGATTCTAAATTCTTTTTTGTCCACATGGATGTTTTTAATCCTTGAAACCTACCCTTTTACCCTTAATTGACAGATACCGGATTTGAAAATGGACAATGCGGCGAGTATCTTTAAAGAGGCAGGAACATCTTACCCTTCCGGACCACCTGATTTCAGCCCCGGTTTTTTGTGGGGTCCGCATTGTTCAAAGTTGTATGTTTGTTTTCAATTTTTTATGTTCACTTTTTGTCATATTCCATCTTGTTCATATTCTCGATATTTCATTGTCTGTCAACCTTTTCCCTTTTGTCTGACCCTTCTATTTTCTTTCGCTTCCTTTTATTTTACTATTAGGTCATGGTTCTGATAGGCAAAGGAATGGGTACCACTTGTATTACTTCTTGGTTGGGTAGGTACAATTAACTTATTCTGCATTCATTTTAAGGATTCACGACGGGTGTTGCGCGCAAGACAGGTGATACTTACTCTTCATGAGCACCTGCTCACACTCCTGTTTTGTAAAGGAGTTCGTGGATACCAAGCCTTTGTTCCTTTTGTTTTCGTTTTATATATTAGTTTGTTTTGTCTTGTCTCTTTGGACTATGAACTTCTAATTTCTCACATGGGTATTCTACACTGGACCCATAATTAGTACAGACGTCAACGTGTGGGCACTATTAGACTCAAAATAACAGACGGAAAGCATACTTTAGATTATTTGAAGGTGACACCATATTTTTGTGACAGTCACATGAATAAGGTAATTAAAATTGTTAATAGTAAATTTATCGTTCTTGTGTTTTCATCTGTTTTATCAAACTCAATAAAAATGTCATATCTACTTCCTGTCTGAGACCTTTTTTCTTTTTTCGATTTATTTTGCTAGATCCTGAAATTTTTATGCTGGTTCTTTTTTACATGTATTTCTCGGGATATAGAGCAAAATTCTGCTCAATTCAAATTAATGTGAATTTAGCGTGAAGGACAAGGTGCGATAAGGGGATGAAATGGCCTAAATTTTAACGATTTTTGAAATTTCACATCAGGAGTTTCTTTCATGTTTCCATAAAAGTTGAGTTTGATACGGAAATACCGAGCGCATGCAAGAACCAACTAGATAATTTTAAAGCTTAAGCATTTAAACGAATTTTTCCTCTCGTATAAATATTTATTTGATTCTTGTATATGCGCTCTATGTTTCCTAGTACACAAATGCTGTCAAAATTGCACAATTTGACACATTCTTTCTAAAAAGTTTTATAGGTCCCATGTTCTACACTCAAAATCTCAAATACCTTGCATCTATATTAGAAAAATCACCGGCCTGTTTTAATCAATAAATACTCAAATACCTTGCATCTATAGTAGAAAAATCACCGGACTGTTTTGATCGATAACACACATAGAAACATTTTTCAAACAAAATTGTGTAAATTCAAAAAAAGTTTGTTTTTTAGGCCAAATAATGCCCTTACCACACCTATACTCCTCTTGGATATTGCAAAAAAAAAAAAAAAATCAATGTATTGAATTTCCGATTTTTTTGCCTGTGGCTTACAACATATTCATCTCATCAACTATCCAACGGAGTGGACATCAACGCTTTATAGATTATTCCTAAAGTTGCTTAAAAGAGATGACCACAAACATTGTGCGCAAGTGTGGCTGTACTATATGCGCACATGTTATGAATGATACATCATTAGCGACAGATCTTTTACATTTCCGCTTATGTAATTAAGATCGTAACATGAATTTTATGGGTATGTAATTATATATGCATTATCAATAAAAAACTGTCCTCAAAATAGGTAGATATCGCTACTGGTAGACTGTAAGTTCCCAAGCGTAACAACAGGCAAGTGCAGTCATCACAAAGCTGTTGCTCTGACAACTGTTTTTTCTAGGCCTTCAATAATGGACAAATGTCCACACAATTAAGTAGAAAGAACGGATATGATGTAAGTATTCCTGACACAAATATCTAATATACATAAGTAAATTCCAAGCAAAGAAACAGCGCTTTGATTGCTATTCTTCATCTCAAAGTCACAGTGAGGCCTTCAACACGGAGTAAAATCTCGCAGCTCACTGTAAGTTCAAGACTGTCCTTACCACCGGTTTGAGCGGAATTTTGTGCTAAATGTCGACGACACTACATCTGGGTGTTGAAGCACACAAAAGCGGGTAAGGTCAACAAATTACAGATATACATGGGCAAAGAAATATAACAAAAGGCAAGATGTAAAAACCTCCAAATAAAATATGCATGTAATAATATTCATGTGTAACAATGATTGGCAAAATAATTGTACAATGTAAACAAATACATGTAATAATAAAACATGAAATAACGACATCCACTCGATAACATGTTCCAGGCCTTGCAAAGGTACAAAAAGCATGTAGTCTTGACAAACATGCTGTGAGCGCCAAACCCGGACCAGTGGTTTTTAGGGGGGGTGTAGGGTCGGGAAGTTAATGTTAATTTCACGTACATTGTATTTGCCATTTTACTTCAATTGGCCAGTGCCCTTTAGAAACAGGACCTGCAATATACGACCAGTTAAACTTGCCTTTCTTCGAGCCATCACCAGCAGTTTGTTAAATAAAGTTAGTTTACACTTTGGAATTTCGTCAAATTTTAGAACTTCTTGGTTTTATCACATTGAATACATTGATATTTTGGTACCATTTATCAAATTTGGCTTTCGGTCTTTTACTTCACAAATATACAGCATTAGGTCATTGTCTGAAAAATTTGACATTTTTCAGAAAGTGATCTAATGTTATGTGATACCGCACAATAAAATGTCTTTTTTATCTTTGGCTTTATATTTTTTTACGTTCCTGAATGAGCCCCTGACTGGCACGGAAATGAAATTGACATTGTACAAAATATCACCTGTTGTGTATATTTAGGAAATAAAACAACAGGATATAACAAAATATCTCTGCTGTCAATTTCACAAAATGTCGTAAGTGTAATTTCTGTCGTAAATTATGACGTCACAATAAGTTTTCCTTTGAAGTTTCTACACTTACGATCAATCTTAATTAGACTTACGAATGTTTGTGAAAACCATTGCTGAACTGCAGTATATATCTTTAGTACTTGTTTTTATGACATTTCATGTATTCTTAATTATCCGTTGTGAAAGCTGACCGTATATACATGTAAAATATTAAAAGAGTCTACCGAGACCATCTAGCCGCCATAAATTTTCATCTGTCATGTAAAAACAAGATTAAGTACACCAAGTAAAATTTCCACAAAAAAGTGAAAATTATTGGAGCTAGGTTTTCCTGTAAAATATACACGTAAAACATTAAAAGAGTCTACTGAGACCAACAAGCCGCCATAAATTTTCACCAGCCATGTAAATACAAGCTTAAGTACACCAAGCGAAAGTTGCCACAACAAAAGTGAAAATGATTGGAAATTTCACTGTAAAATATATCATATTATATAGAGTTTAAGGTCTTATTTTTTGCCGGCAGCTAAGACTGTAGTTACAAATTCACTCTTACATGAATAAAAAAATTTCCCCATAGTGTGCAATGGTAATTTTTCTGTGTTAATCTGCTTCATTTTGTGGTTGCAACCAACCAACGGTTTCGGGTAAAAAGATATGATAGAATTTACATTATATTGGTTTTTTATTGAGTCAAATGGTAGGCCAAGTGCCTAAATGTTAAGGAATTTTACAATGAAAGTAAATAATACAAACAGAAAAACTTTCAAAATAACCGCCAACAATTTTGATGGACATGATTGGCCATGAGCCGCCATCTACCAATAACAGTCTAATTTAAAGTTTTACACGTCCCATTACCGCCTTCAAGTTAACAATTAAACCGGGATTCAGAGCACAAAGATGTAAAATCTAAAAAAAAAAGTTGAAGACAAAAACAAGCCAATGAGTCATGTGGTTTACCTCTCTCACGAACAAAATCCATTACCTGTATAAATACAAGGGAATAATCTTCAGCACCACCAAGGCATATTGTTCTTTAAAATAATTTCATATATTTAGAAATACTGCATTTGTATTAGGCAGTACTATGACAACGGAAAACTTTACACATCGATAAACCAATAATGATGATATCATGAGACAAAATCAATACGCCTTCAAAATAGCTCTTCTCTTGAAAAATAATTGTAGCAACATTTTCAATTATTTGACCAGTTAACAGGAATTATAAGTAATAAATGCTATTTCAACGATTTTTTATGTTAAACTCAGCCATCAGATATTTACACATCAATAAATTCTTTCAAAGTATATAGTATTCATTACTATAATAAAATTGAATTTCCCTAAATGTTTTCACTCAAAATCATTCGTTGAGATTCACACCATATCCTTCATATTTCATAATTGATCATATATCTTATTCTGACTGTAAATATCAGTCGATATCGAGAAAAAAAGGCAGACAGCGGATTCGTTGGTTTCGTTGTTGTTAAAAAACTATATATATGTTTGTAATTTATATGCCAGCGAAGCTGGCATTTACTGTATAAGGTGTGGAAAAAGGAATATGAATCATGACTGCACAGCAC
>JARWCS010190113.1:0-14023 GCA_034783895.1 Geukensia demissa | reverse complement strand
TCAGTATTTCTCTTAAAACCTATGATAAAATGATATATTTATTACCTTTATTATACTGCAAATTAAACTTCTTTCTTGTCTTCTCTGAATATGGCCACACAAGTTGCAAACAGACCTAGAAAGTTTATGTATTTTTTGTAAGAATTTGGAAAATGACAATACGCTTGTTTCGAGTCATTTCTATTCCGTCGACCAGTTCCGCGTTTTTCATATCATTATGACGAAATGTTAGGCAGACAGCTTCCGGTGCTCGTCATTTACGTCAGATTTGCGTGTAAAACGTCAAGGAACTCCTTTTGAAATTCATTAACGAAGAAATGCATTCACCTAACGTATTTTAAAAATCGTAAGTTGAGGACCGTGTATACAGCACATGTCAAATAAAATAAAGTGTGGATTATAGTTGCCAGGCATAGAATCGGAAGTGAGTTGCCTTACATTCCAGCGAAGTCACGTGTTCTGGGAGAAGAAAATTCAAAAATGTTGACGGAATAAAAATGTTTCGAAACAACCGTATTACAGGTACACGAATAAATTAGTTCCCTTCTAGTAGGACCATCTGTCTGCAGACAAAAGTGGGTGTATAATAAGGAATGGTCTTTAAATGAGGGGGAATTAGAAACTTATAAGAAAATGTTGCAATAAGTATTATTTGACAAAGAGGTTGTCTCTGCTAAAGGAATTTTATAAAAAGGGTTTCACTGTATAATAATCTTCCTTGCACATAAATATACTCATATTTCAGGAGAAGCTCATCACCTAAAATAAAAACATTCTTTCTAGGGTTTTCCATTTTCAAGCATTTTTTTAGTATTGCAATCTACTAAAATTTACCATGTGACATTTAGTGTAGTACATTGTGTGTAAAAAAAAACTTTCTCGACAAAACATATCAATTTTCATGATTTAGTTAAAAGATTGGACACAAATTTTTATGTAAAATAAATTCATCTCCTACCATGTATCTTTTTAAGATAAATATGACAACAAAAATCAAATGTTAAATGGCATGGCCAATCAAGTACAACAAATTGATAAAAACATTCAATAAATTCTTTCATAAATATAAAGATTTGGTATCGAAATTTGGATTTACTTGTAATCATCTTATAAAATATGGGATAACATATCCTACTTTTTACGGAAACGTGGTAAATAAAGCTCGGAAATTTAAACAAAATCTACATCGTCTTCAAATTCATCTTAATAAACTTATCCGTAAAGGATATCTTCACAGCATTATTATAAAATCTTTAAATATGGTTTATTTGGAACTAATATTGACTTTCTTGTTAATAGCTTAATACGGAACTAAAGAGTTTATACTTGTTATAATATTTTCTACTTCCTATCTTTATATATTTCCTATTGGCATTTGCACAACCCATGTTTTCTTTGACTTCTAATGATATTTAAACACTAAATCCAATTGGACGTGTTTAAATGGACACTGCAGTGAAGGGAAACTTGGTTTCCCGATCGGTTGCTTTTGGGTTTTAACTAGCAGATAGCAACTGCGAGTACACACTTGAGGCCGATACTTTTGTTGTATCTTGTATTAAGTTTTTATTATATTTGTTATTGATTTTCAGTATCGATCTCAAGTGTTAATCCATTTCAACCGGTTTAAACCCGCCACATACCAATGTGCCTGTCCCAAGCCAGGAACCTGTAGTCCAGTTGTTGGCGTTGTTTAATAAGTCATTTATTGTTATATATTCACAATTTTTGCATTAGAGTAGGTCGATTGATCGTGTTTTATGTACAGTTTCACATTTTGTATTTCGGGCCTTTTACAGCTTCCGTTATGGTATGGACTCTGGTTCATTGTTGAAGCTGTAGAAGTTTAAATTCTACTGTCATTTGGTGTGTGGCTGTCTCATGGAAAATCATGACACATCTCCTATTTTTATATTAACTAATCAAAGTATATATAAATATGAAAATCAGTATATAAAATATGAAGATAAATTTTTTTGGAAAGTTTTTGGTGTCGATTGTATTTCCATTTCTGTCCTTGTTTTCAAATGCTATTTGTGCTATGGCATTTTATATCAAATATGTGTAAGTTGTCATTAAAATTTTCAAAAATCTCTTTGCGTATCAACTATAAGACACGTTCCCTAAAAATTTTAGAAGTCACAACTTCACCAGAGTGCCACCGGGTATGGAAATATGCCGTTTGGTTTCTCCGCTTGCAGGTAAAACCCCTGCTAAAGGGGCCTCCGTAAGTTCGAGCGTAGTGTATAAAAATATTTCATATCAAATATTTGTAATTTGTCATTAAAAATTTCTAAAATCGCATTGCGTTATAATTATTAGATATTTTTTCTAAAGAATTCAGAATTCACAACGATATGGGTTGAACGGCAAAATTAGTTAGGTAGAAATGAATGATTCAGCGCCAAATAAATCACATGGCTGATGAAGCTCTATTGTAGAGCATAATTTGTTTTGTTTATTTTTTTAAAATTTTGATATCAAACATAACAGTGTTGTTTGTTATGATTATTATCTCTAGACCTTTACATACATGAATACAATGTATTTTTATATTGATTGGATTTTGCTTTCTATAATGTTTTATATTTTAATTAACGCAATATTGAATTGCCAGAAATTAATCAGTCAATGATTTAGCTGCCACAAATTAATAGAAATATTTATCAAAATACTTTCATAAATATAAAAATATAATATTACAGTTAGCTGCACGTGTAGAAAATTGACATTTAACGGGATATCACAGCCATTCGTTAATAGTCCAGGTGCTAGGTTATCTACCATGCACCCCCTGGATTTTACCACATATGATTTTTGATGTATTAGAGTTAGGATTTTAGATGATCCCAGGAAAAAGTGAGGGATCGGCTATATCTGCCAGGCTAGTTAAGAGTATTACCCTCAGATTCTTAGATTTTAGTTTTCAGGGTAAATATGTTTTCGAGAGCTCTCATAACATCACCACTAAGAAGGACAGATATATAGGAGGTATCAAGGAAAGCTATAGGCATTTCTTCCAAAAGGGTCTTTTGAATGATAAGGTGCACGAAAATGAGAAAAAAAGTTCGACAAATATATTTTTGCAGCGAAAAATCAAGAAAACTAACAGATTTCATTTAATTTAAGATTTTTACCAATTTAAACCGCTTTGCGACAGATTGTTAAAAACATTGCTCATTTTTTGAATGTTACATAATTTGTAACTTCATCAATTATCATTATTTTGATACAAAATTGGTACGATATGGATAGTCTACAATCTCCAAAATTAAGAAAGCAAATATAGTACCTCTTACCTGCATTATTAGATTGTATATGTATTTGTTGATAAGGCCTTGTAGAGGAGGGAAAATATGATCCAATTCTGCATCAAATTGACAAAATCAACAGGGTTTTATTAACATATGGCATTAAAATCTCTACTATGGAAAAAAGGTCAGAATACAAAAAATGGGAGATTTCAGTATGCTACAAAGGAACTCCACCTAAGTAACATTTTACACTTTACAAGCTTATCATTTTTGTTTTAACAGCATATATAACTTTAATCATAATAAAAATAATGTATGTTTGAAGATAACTAAAGGAAAAAATTCCCTCTTTATTTAATATCATACTTTAGATTTATTACGTTAAATCAAAGAACCCAATTTCAGATTTAATTTAATTTATTATAAGATCAGATTGCCGGAGATAAAATCGCAGTTTGACCTAAATATCATTGTTGGGAAAACAAGCGTGGTGCAGTTACAACTTAACACGACAGTGGTCACAAAAAACGATCATAAAAAGAACAATAATCAAGAATGTCCAGCCATAATATAAAATATATCTACGGATAAAGGATTGTGAATTTTTTCCTAAAGCCAGAAGTACTCTTTAAGTAAGCTTATCAGCAAAATTTTCTTTGTCGTAAAGGTTTACAATATATCTGTGCAAATACTTTAATAATGTTTAGTTGCGATATAATATAAATCATGAATTTAAATATCAAAATAATCTTTTAAGGTCAAAAGTACAATTTTTTTTTTAATAAAAACTGCAAATATTCCTTTGTAGCAAAAATTTCTATTACATAAGATAATGGACAGTTAAGATATTAACTTAACCTTGAATTGAAATTCTGTGTACTTTAATCTTTGTACAAAAAATTCAATAATGGTTAGCAGCGATAAAATGTAATTCATGAATACCAAAGTTAACCTTTTAAGGTCAAAAGTCCAAAATTTTGATGCAAAACAGCAAAATATCTATGGTCGCAAAGATTTATCCTATATTTGTTGGCAAAAATTTTAATAATGGTCAGTTGCGATATAAAATAAATGAATTGGAATACACAACTGATCTTTTAAGGTTTTAAGACCTCTCGCATCAGTCAATGCAACAAGTGCGACCATTGTACAACGTGGAGTGATGAAAGAATTATCAACTTCTTACATCGTCCCCGACGCATCGACTAACCTGCGACCAGCCCTGATACAGTGTGTTGATATAGGACGCGGACATGAAGATCACTTCACAACCTAACCGGTCTGCACCGTTGGCCCTGAAAGAGCCGTTATGACATCGGTCCAACACGACAATTTAAAGTAAGTCATCTGACTGACGTCATCTTAAAACATGGACACCAAGTCGATCTGGATACAACCACCTTAACACCTAACCACGCCTACTGACCAAATAATTTCAACAACAAACTAACGCCTTAGCTAAATAAATACTACAAGTTCCATCAGGGATTGTCCGACTGAGAGCATTAAGTTGCTGTGTAGAACGTTAAACACCATCAACCACCACCACACGGTTTTAAGATCTTTTAAGATTTACTCTACATATTCGCCAAATTGTTAACAGAAAAGTAATATATATCGCCTGAGACTTTCAGTTGAAATCGACGAACAAATTGACATTTTTTTCAAGTTTTAATGGATTTTTAATCGCCGCATCAGTCCTGGTGACTACAACAGTAGTCTTTTTGTATGGAACATGATGACCGCTTATGTAGACACAGGGATAATTTTAAAGTGCACTTTATGTCCTCTTGACATAAAATACGTGGTCGCGTGGTGCTTGTGGTAATAAATTTATTGGTCATGGATCAGCGGACTTTACGACCGCCCAGAGGTTACAGAGTGGTTAATCTGTGCACTTTTTGTTCATTGCAGGTTACGGTGTGACTGGTCTTGGGTGTATAGTATGTCATGGAAAAACATGTTTTGTTAGTACTCAACTTTCCCTCTAACCCAGAACAGAAGAAAACTACATAAAACAAACTTTTAAAAATGGGCATCGTAAGATTTAACTTTTGAAGTCGATAATATTAGACAGACAATTACTAATAAAACAAGAGACAACAAGATCTAACAACCTCGAAAAAGAATTCGCTGTTTATGACGACTGGTTCAAAATCTAAACACAGTTGAAAACAGATCTGGTCCTCTTAAGGTTAGACATCCATCAAAACGCATGCTGTAGGATTAAGTGTAACAGCAAATGAAAACAAGTTAATGTATATTTGCCAAGAATAAAAAGTAGCGACAGCATGTAGGACAAAATGTAACTTAATATGTACTAAAATTAGCATGTTGTATATTTTTTAACAGAGAGTCAATGTTGATTTCAAAACAGACAATATTAATAGATCTTTAAATTGTGTGATAACGGTAACCTTTATGTATGAATTTATTCAAGTAACTGATCAGTCCCAATGGGTTGTGTTTAAATTAACGAGCTTTATACCACATTTCCATAAAAATTTGAGTGTGATATCGCTTTTTAATAAATGTTCTGCAGGTGCAACATACCTTTATATTTATGACAGAATGTGGTAAATGTTTTAACAAATTTATAGTAACAAAATCCTTGACTTGATAATTTGCTAGTTGTACAAAGATTACGTTCAGTAAAATCAAAACCAGTACTGCTTACACAGGGAAAAGGGACAAGCTGAGAAATATATACACCGTATTAAGGAGCCAAAGGGACGATCCCGTCAACGTCCACTTTGATATCTGCGAACTAGTTTGGTCTTAAGTATGAAAGTGTATAATCAATACGTATATGAGTAATAAGGAGCAACATAGCAATTGTATAAAATGTAAATAAAACCGTTTCGTTTTATAATGAAATTTGTGAAATGTCGTGTCATTATTCGGGCTTGTTTTATAACATTTTTTGTACGAATTATATTATCTTAATAATTAAATATAGGGTGAAGCGTTTTGCATTGATTAGACTAAGGCTACCTATATGAAAATAAAACTACCTACAATCAAATGTATGTGCATATTGTAGATTTGTCATAGAAAAATTTAAGTTCGTTTATGAATTTATAATTAGTATTTAATTGAAAAAGTTTTTGGATGAAGAAAGTAAAAACATGATCTTCGTTTTTCACAAAGAATTTATTGATTTGCACAGCGTAAAGAAATTATGTTCAAGCTGTCTTTCTAGCTATATCAACGATGGAAGTAATATTTAACATATAAAACAAGGAAAAGTCGAAGCAATGTTGTTTGCGTCCGAATCATAATTTTAATGGAGTGAAAATTTACAAAAGGCACTTTTTGATCTAAATTCAACTTATATGCTCGAAACATTTAATGTTCATAAACGGATTCTCCTATTATTTTTTATTCCGCAGCTTAACCTAGAAAATTAGTAGTACAGAGGCTTTACACATAACCTCTTTTAACGAAAATGTATTTTGAAAGACCCAGCTGTCAGGAATCAATTCAATACTATATTTATTAGTAAAAAAATCCACTTTGAATGTTTAAGTCCGATGCATCAATTTGGTAACCTGACTAATACAAGTTCACACGCTGCTTTCTGTCCTTCTTTAAGGCCATGATGTTATTTTTCATTTCTTTTAGCCATGGTATTCTTTGTCCTTCCTTCTAGCCATGATGTTGTTTTTCTTTCGTTTCAGTCATGATGTTGTTTTTTTATTCTTTTTGTCCATGATGCTATTTGTTTTTTCGACAATAATGTTATTTCTCCTCCACTTTTGTCATGATGTAGTTTTTTCCTTTAGTTTTACAATACTATTTGTTTGACATTCTTTTTGGTCGTGACATTGTCATTTTTATGGCTATGATGTTGATGGGTTTTGTTTTTGCCATGATGTTTTAGCCTTTAATTCACTGATATTGTTTGTCATTTCTTATGCTCATGATGTTGTTTGTGATGATGCTGTTCCTCCTTCATGTTTGTCCTTGTGTTTGTAAGTCATTCCTTTTGACTATGAAGTTGTTTCTTGTTCCTTTAGAGCGATGCTATTGTTTGCCCTTCCTTTTGGTCATTTTAATTGTCTTTTTTGTTTGGTCATAATGTAGTTGCCATTCATTTTGGCTATGGTGTTGTTTGTCAATCATTTTGGCCATGGTGTTGTTTTTCATTCATATCGGCCATGATATTGTTTGTCAATCATTTTGGCCATGATGTTTTTGTCATTCATTTTGGCCATGATGTTGTTTGTCATTCATTTTGGCCATGGTGTGGTTTTTCATTCATATCGGCCATGATATTGTTTGTCAATCATTCTGGCCATGATGTTTTGTCATTCATTTTGGCCATGTTGTTTGTCATTCATTTTGGCCATGATGTTGTTCGTCTTTCATTCTGGCCATGATGTTGTTTGTCATTTATTTTGGCTATGATGTTGTTTTTCATTCATTTTGTCTATGAGGTTTTTTGTTTCCCCCGTTTGGCAGTTATTGTTTGTTATTGATTTTCGATTATGAAATCAAATCAAAGGGGCAGACAGAATTCATTTAATCAGAAGACAGACAAGACTGTGGTTTACAAAATGAAACAAAAGACAAATTAGTACACATAACACTTCACTTAACACTAAAGCTGGAGTGACACCTATCCTACAAAAACTAGGGTGTGTTCAGGTGATTCCCGAAGTGAAAACATCTCTTGCTCCATTAGTGTCACCCATCATGCTCCTCAGTAGTCAAAGCCGGTGTTTAGTCACAAATTACGTTAGTTATAATCAGTATAGGATTGGATTTGCAGTCACAACATAGCGAAGATATCCATTGTCATTTGTGAAATGGATATTTCATACAGGTGTTTCAGTTTGTCATTAATTTTTGGTCATGTTGCTGTTTGTACTTTCAATTGGCAATAATGTTGTTTGTTCTCCCTTTTGGTCAGATTTTTTGTCTTCTTTTTATATTCTATGTCAGAATTTGTTGGAACACGGTAAACAAATTAACCAAGAAAAACTGTCTGTCATATTCTTATAAAATAGGGTTTATTGTGTAGATTGAAAAAAAAGCAATCAGGTTGCAATAATACTTTTTAGAAATCACGATGCATTTTAAGATGCTCCGAGTTTTTAACTCTCTACGGGGAGTTTCCATTATAAAAATAGTCATTTGCTCTTTGTACGCGCTAGCATGTGACCGGGACCGGGAGTCAACGCTGCGTAAAGAATAAGTATCTAAACTAGGATTATATAACATGCAAAAATGGTTTGAGGCGCACCTGAATGGCAATTTAAAAGTAATTCTTCTTATATGAATCGCGAGAGAAGATCCGTACAAAGGATATGCGACCAATTTTTATAATTACATTGTCTATGTCAAACATAAGCGCACCCACCAAAAATGAAGATAGTCGACGCTCAATTTTAAATCTCCGTATAGATATTAAGGGGCAGATAATAGTAAGTAAACGTTATTGCATAATGTCAAATATATACTGTAATCTGTGGATTAGTTTTGTCTTTTGATTAAAAATAAACACAAAGACAGAAACGCACATATAATTTAACTTAACTTGAAAATCACACTCCATTGAGTGTAGTCATGATCTTTTTTGTCCTCCTTTTTTGTCACAATCTTGCCATCTTTTTAGCTATGATGTTACTAGTCCTTCTTTTTACAATGATATTCTTTGTCTTTAGTTTTAGCCATAAAGTTGTTTGTCCGTCCTCTTTGTCATGACGTTGTTTATTCTTCTTTTCGACTATGATTTTACTTTTAATTTCTCTAGTTCATAATGTTGTTTATCGTTTGTTTTTCCATGTAGTTGGTTGCTGTTCGATTTAATAAATTGCAGTTTTTACGAATTTTAGATCATTTATATAAGATACAATGGGTAAACTCCTTCTGCCATGCACATTGATATAATTGTCATGGACAATTTGTAATTTAAATTTGGTCAGGCATTAGTTGATGTTTATTTCAAGTTCAACTTTTGATTTTTTACTAAGGGTTTGTTCCGTTTTCAATTCAATTGGCTTCTTTGCATGTTATATCAGTTATAAGGAGATACCACAGTCGTTAGTATCAATATTTTAAAATTTTGACACTCGTTTGATTAATCATAGAACAATTTTATTGTGCAATATTCAAGGTCGGGTATCAAATAATGACTTTTAAGCATAGTATATTACATAAAAGATATGTTATAAGAGCATTTGTAAATAGAAAGATACGGATTGGACCGAAGTGTGTCGACTCCGCCGTATCCATTACATAGAAAATCAAAAGTCGCTTCGACAAAAAATATATTAACTCCAAACAATTATTTGATAATAAACATATATACCCTTAACATTAACAAATATTACAAAATTATAACAGTTTATTCGAACAACAATCTGCTGATGGCTCATGGTTATAGATATTTTATCAAAGCTTCTATTGTTATTACATGTATATAATTTGTACACTCATTGCAAATATTTACCCTTACCAACCTTAAATTGAAATATGATCAAAGGGAGACCAATCAAATATAAAAATAATTCATTTCCTTTGTTTTTGAGATTTTGACTATGAAAGGAATTTAAGAAAGTATGCGACAAAGCGATGTATATAAATTATCAAAAAAACCTATTCACTATATAATGAAGATTGCGATAAGGCATTTCATTTTTTAGTCTTGTTCTATAACATTTTCTGCTCAGAATTGTTTCTGTGAATTATAAATCCCGGTAAAAAAAACAAGTATCTCATTGTTTTAGACATGCTTTATAAAACTCGGACAATAACACCACCTCAAATCTTTTAAATCTTATGCATGTGCATCGTTGACTTAATAGTTAGTTTTCATAAAAAGTTGGATAAAAATTAAACAAATTGTCTCAATTTTGTCATTGGAAAATTCTTATGTCACGAAAAAGGCCAAGAGAAACAAAAAGAATAAAAGAATTTCTTTCGAGCTGTCACTATAGCTATAGCAACGCTGCCAATATGCTTTTAATAAGTTTTTTAAACAACAGGAACATTTCAACCCGCAGTATAATCGATTATATCTTTTTTCCTTCAGACTCGATATTCTCGATTGGGGTATATCTGATGTATGTACAACTGGTCTTAACAGACGTATTCTATAGGAGGAACACTAAGGTAATTGTTTTGTTTATGGTACTAACATATTTGGTGCCAAGCAGAAACACAAGATGGCTGCTTTGAACCGACTTATTTGTATAAAGGTTCTTGCGAGACCTTCGTCAGTTGCAAACGTCTTGCACACGCGCAACAGTCATAGGAACTCATAAATTAAAGGTAATTTGGTGCTTATCATTCGGGATACCGACATTTTACATGTATGCAGAAAAACAAAAAAAACCTAAATTTGAAAAGAAAACATTGAACCTGGATTGCTTTTAATAGGATACAATTTATTTTGAAACATCTCGTGTTTGACCGGCAAGATGTCTTATCATGATGAATCTCACCCTGAGCTCGCTATAAGCGAGCATAATTCCCTCTGTTTTTCTCGTTGTTGGAGTACAGCCACTCTGACATTTACCTCATATCTTAGTAAATATCACGGTTGTTTTTGCATATCTACATTCATATTTATACACTAGTGCTATTTCCCAGCTTATGGTCTTGCTCTTTGTGAGTAAGTGGGAGATAGAACAATCCCTGTCATAGTTTTGAGATTAATCGACGGTGCTTTATAATAATTACCCATTGATTTATTTCAGGATAAAATTACTCATTAAATCATATGAAACAGAAACGTTAAAAAGAAGACCTGTTCCAGCAGGAAGTGTGTTCATATCTGTATTAAGGCATCGAAGTGATAAAGCTTGAAGATTATCCATATTATATCATGAAAACAAATGATTTTATGAACACCCTTTCACCAGTCAATATTGAGTATATATGACGACCCGAGTTTAAATCTTACAGTAATACTTATTGAACAGTCTCCCAACAATTTATGTTTAATCTCAACAGTTTCAGTAAACATATTGTAATAGAAAAGTATCATAAGAAAAGAATATTCACAAAGGAAAATATATCATTTCTAGGAAAATATCGCATATCGCATATACATTAGAAAATTAGGAATAATACTGAAAATGTAGCAAATGTATATTTATGAACATTGCGGACCCCACATATTGACTAAGGTTATTGGGAAGGGAAGCAGTTCCCGGTTTCTAAAAAAATGCCTACCATTTTGACTATTTCCAAATACTAAATTGTAATTCCAGGGTTTTTTGAAGGCACAAATCGGAAGAGGGGTCAAAACTCCAAAAGATGACAGAATGGATTTAACTTCTTGGGAGAAATATCAGGATTACAACGACAATTATAAACCATATTTTATCATTTCGTTGGACTTGTACTCCGGTGCTAAGTCAAAATTTGATTCATTTTTCAAATATGTCAGTTCCAAGAAAATCACATTAATGATGTAAATATATCTACATGTATCAAAGTAGTTTGAAATATAAACACAAATGGTTATAGCTAAAACAATAATATAAAATAACCTTAGTTTCGCAATTCTTATGAAACTCTAAATATCGTCAGATATTTACCACCAAAAAGTACCTCTGAAGTACAATAGGAACACATAGAACTATTGTCCATTCGGAACTTATGAATTATAAATCCATTTATTGACGTCTGTTTTACTTCCAGATTGCTTGGTTACTTTTCGTAATGATACTTACTTAGTCTTGGATTATCCAGTTATTAAACATCATCAATATGGCAATGGTTAAAATAAAAAGACCTACCTAAATACTTGTAATATTGCGGCAGCCCTGAATTCAACTGAATGAATTTCGCTTCGTTCAATTATGCTTATTTATGTGTTTATTATGCATTCAATGGAACAGCAACAGTTTTTTGAAAAGTTCGCCAATCAAATTCTTTAAGATGTTGTCAATGTAATGTAAGAAAATCACCTACAATGAAATGTTAGTAATTTCTTTATCAAGGACAGTCCATGTATGTTATAATATTTTGAATTGTTCATAAGACTAAACATGTTATTTGGCCACAATTTATAAGGCCTTGATTGTTTTGTATTTGATGTCATTTTTGTGTTTAGTTAGATTTCTGTCTTTTGAGTTTTGTAATTTGATGCGTTCTGGATCTTGCTTAAGATACTACTAAATGCTTTTCGGTAACCAAGAACAGTGTCAACAGTTCTTCCGTTGAAAGGAAACGTTCGGGCAAAACAATTTCATTTATTTTCATTGTTTGGGTATGTTTTTCTCAAAACGACAGGTAGACTCCGTTGTATTGTGATTGGATTAATACACGCAATATTGCCCATGATTTCATTTGCTTGCTAACGAGCGAAGCTGTTGTGTTCCGCCAAAACATTTGGGAAAATACAAAAAGATAATGCTTATCGCGGAATCTGAAACAGAAAAGTTTTTAATTGTTTGATTTTTTTCAGAGCTACAAAGAAGAATTTTCCTGTATATGTCCTGGAGATATTTCTAACGTCTAAATATTGTTCTTTCAAGAATTACCCATTTTAAGCAACTTTGAGGGGGAAGTAGAAAGTAATTTACATTTATTAATCAGATGCACTTAAAGTTTTTTGGTAAAAGTCTAATTTGTTTTGTCAGGTAAGCTGAACAAATGTTTTGAGCTAATTTGGTCGTTCATGATATCGTTTTTGTTTTGTTTGTAAAGATGGTGTAATTTAAAAAAAAATAATACATAATCACAATTTAAGTTTTATATTTTCATCGTTATTCGGCAATTTCATTAAATACCACACTGATTTAATTAGACAATAAACTAAGCGCCATAAATAAAAATATTTCATCCTTTATTTTCATAAATTGTACAGGACAAAAATGCTGAATACAAATGTAACAGAAACTCGTCTTATCTGTCCTGTTTATTTTGTGTACTTGACCACAAGTTTTCTTTTTGATTAATTTCCATTATTTAACATTTTATTGTATTATGGTATTCGTAAGTCTATACTATTGAATGGTTAATAGAGCGACAGGTATTATTTTGAAGGAAATGGGTGCCTGTTGATGCAAAACCGAAAAGAATGGGGCAAAAGGTGGACAAGTCACGATGCAACAAATAGCACAAAAAGCAGAAGAAATTGAAAAGGAAACAGAAAGAACGGTTGAGGTCATAAAAAAATGTCGGAGAAATCGCGGACAATGCAAACAAGATGGTCGAGACAGTAGGGGACACTGTTGAGAAGATAGGAAATACATTTAATAGCATCTTCAACTAGATTTAAAAAGCGTTAACAAACTATTGTTGTTAAGAAAATATATGTGTGTCAAATAGAAAAGGAATTACGTTATCAGGTTTTCGCGTTTCTTGATTAAGTCAAAATAGTATTCTGGACTTTAAGAAGGATAATTTGTATAGTGACTGTAAAAGCAGGAAAAACAGTCGACAGTTTGTTATACCACTTTGTTATCGCAACTTCTTAGAATTTGTTTATGTCTTTGTCAATTAAATGCTAATATAGTTATTGTGATAACGAAAATTTCGTTTAATATTTGTGAGTGTACACTATATGAATGAAGGTAAACAAAGTCACTTATGAAAAATAATCACAATCTAGATTTATTCTTTTAATTGTCATCTGTGAAATGGATATTTCGTACTGTTCAACCAAATCATGATGGCGACCGAAAACCTTCTGGAGTGATGACTCTAATCTTTCCCTGAGAAACCCTTGATTCAGTAGCTTTCTAGTCAGCTGCAACCCTCTATCAATAAAATCCTGATAGGAAGCACAAGCCCTGGAGTAGCGTATC
>JARWCS010189892.1:0-14026 GCA_034783895.1 Geukensia demissa | reverse complement strand
TGGTGAAAAAATTTCTTTTTTCTGGGAAAGCAGCAACATTGATGGCGACAAAAATTCCAGGAAATCTGTTGTGTCTGATATCAACTTGCTCACACTGTTAGATGGGGAACCAAACCGGAACACATTGTCAAGTTTGTAAGGAGTCTCCATTCTTGTGAAGATACTTTGTTTTCTATATGTAACTCCGAAATATTCTTATTGTTGAAAGTGTATTAATACAAATTTGTGAATGATTTGAACCTTAACAGAAGCTATTTTATACATAATTCTCAAGCAGATCTGACATCTATCTCATTCTCAATATGAGTCTAACAAACAAAATTGTTTTTAAATCCAATTAATTATCTCATATTTAAGTTTCCTGATTGTTTTTTAAGTAAGTGACTTATTATAAAAATAAATGTTTGATAAGTAAGTAACAATATTATAATCAGAGAACAAAAAATAATTATAATATTAAATACCAATTATTTTTATCAAATAGACAACTAGTTAGAATCAAGTGTACAATTAAAAAGTTTAAATTCAATTACTTAATTGAAGATTTAATGGAAAAATTTTAATTATTTGATTAATATTTTCATCTCACATTATTTATTTAATAACATTCTTTTTCAGTTTTAAACAGTATTTTTAAAATAGAAATGTCTGCAGTTTCTTCTTACAATTTTCAAAATAATTAAGTCTTATATTTTTAGATAAATAATGCTTTAAGGTGATTCTCATGTCTAAATAAAACATGTTTTTGAACATGGGATATTGGGAATATTTTCCACAGTTTATACTTAAGAAAAACGTAAAACCATAGAAAGTACAAAAAACTGTAATTTTGGATTTTAAAATACCAACATATATCTGTAATTTAAACAATGACCATGAGTTCTTATTTTAGATTTTGCTAAATAGGTAACAAAGTACCTGTACTTGCACACAAAATATGAGCAAGTTCCTGTATATTTTTCCCAGGTTAAACATTTACAAAAAAAGTTAAATCAGTTCATTAAAAAATCTTTAATTTTAACAAAAAATCAGCTTTATTGTGTAACTTACTGATCCATTTCAATATAATTATATTTTTATTTGAGGTTTATTTCTTACATACACCTAAAGTATATACTAATGACTGTCTCTTAGATATATCATTCCACATCTCCTATTTTTATAAATGAAAAAATACAACATTTCAAAGTTTTATAAATGTAATCAGTTATTTATTTCATATAATTTTTACTTAATATCCATGGTCAGATATAATTTTTTTTTTCTTAAAAAAAAGCAAAAAAGTTAATGAAACAATTTCGGATCCACAATTTCAATTGATGATTTTTGTTTCAAGCTTGAAATTACACCATATGCTCTTGTGTGATGATGTAGAGCTCTGAATTTTAAAAAAATTAATTCACTTTCAGAAATTATTGCCTTAAAGAAATTAAGCTCATTTATTCCACTGAAACTGAGCAGGGAGCCTTTTTCACCCCTCATTTTGTGATGACCTAAAAAAAAGTATATAAATTGTATTTTGGTCATATTTTTATTCTTGTTGAGTTTTGGTTACCATATAGGACTTGCTTTGAGGTAAAATATCAAAAGCAGTTGCGCCGAAAATTGATATGAATTTCAATAATGAAGCAGTAGAAATCGTAAAGAATCATAAACATCTTGTTATAACGCTTTCATCTGATGGCAGCTGGAGTGAACATATTGAAAAAAATTGCAAATTCTGCATTGAAAAAAGTTAATGCCCTTCGCAAACTGAAATTCATATTATCAAAAAACGCCTTATCAAATATCTACATTACATTCATAAGACCAATTATGGAATATGCGTGTGAAGTTTGGGATGGGTGCTCACAACAAGATATTGAAAAATTAGAAAAAAATTCAATTAGTAGCAGCAAGAATTGTCACTGGTCTTCCAAATTTTGCTAGTAAAGATCCTATTTATTTTGAAACAAGCTGGGATACTTTATATAACCGACGAAAATACAAAAAAACCTGTGTTTTATAAAATACATAATAGATTATGTCCCTCCTATCTTAGTGATGACATCAGAAGTAAGTAACTATAATCTTAGAAATCAAAACAATTATGTTACGATAAGATGTAGAACAGCCTTATATAAAAATCTGTTTTCCCATCAGCTGTTAAATCTTTGAATAGCCTTGACCTGTCTGTCAGAAACTTGACATCATTTACTTTATTCAAATGTCAAATTAAGGGTTATTGTTGTAAGGCCTCAGAGTACTATAATGAAGGAAATCGGCTTCTAAATATTATCCACACCCGATTAAGACATTAATGTAGCTCTCTAAAAGCCGATTTATTTCGAGTAAATATTGTCTCAAATACTGCGTGCGATTGTGGACATCCTCTAGAAGACTCTATTCACTTTTTCTTTGAGTGTCCGTTATACAATGTCTGCAGGGAAACTTTTTTAACAACGACAAAGATAAAGAGGTATTCCTTTTTTGGAAATGACGATCACAGCTACGAAAGAAATTCTGAAATATTTGAAAAAGTGCGTTTGTTTATAAAGCACTCAAAAAGGTTCTGAGTAACTAGGTCAGCCACTGTTCTATACTGTACTGTACTATATTGATAGAAAATGAACATTAATCTTGTATTTTCATTTCTTCTTACTATTTATGATTTATTAATTTATCAGTCAAAATAATCTGTTGCCTTCTTTCTCCTTTTTTGCTCTGTCTTCATTATTTTTTTCTCTCATCATAATTTATTAGAACTTTATATTTATGTTCTTGCTGCCGTCATTATATGTGTACTACTTGTAAGGAGAGGTTTTGTAATAATTTGTAATAACTCCAATCCTATTGTTCATAATGCAATAAAATATTATTAATATTAAAAATAAGTTATCAAAATAAATCGGGTTTGATAACATTTTTTTCTGGTCACATGTAAATTTCATATGTTTAGGGCCATCCGGTCATTTTTTATTACGGCACTCTACTGTTCAACGGTTATCAAAACTCTCACATGGCTTTTCTGACAGGCACATGTAATAATAAAAAGCTTGTATAAAAACGACCAAAAATAATTTTTGATGTTAAAAAAATAATGGATCGTTTAAAGAATAACCTTGCGAGTTCATTCTCTTCGATTTATAAAAATCGATGGTGATATATGAAAAAAAAACATTGAAAAATACGCTTTTCACAAGAATTTCATGTGGTGTTAACCGTGTTGTAAATCGTAGAAAATATTAACCTGAGCAATTTTCTTGAGAACTCCGACGAGTTTGAAAGTCCCCAAACATAGTTTTTGACTTAAACATACGATAAATCGTTTGCGTTATTCAAAACTTCAACTAAAGATATTTTAAAATGTTATATTTGGCGAAAACCCTTAAAAAGCTACTTGTAGCTTTCACACATAAAATTCCATTCATAAAAAGACAATGAACCCGTCCATCATGTTTTTCGCCGGCAAGTGGACATCTAATTTGCATATAAATGCTTACCTATAGCAAGAGATGAAAAAACATTTAAATAAAAACACTTCACCGATATTTTAAACTGAAACTTTATTCGAAGAAAATTTTTATAATTGTTAGACAATCAAATTTCGGCGATTTGCTTATTTACCACTTGCAGAACTGATACGTAACCTTCGAAATGCAAAACTTTTTTTTCCAAACAAAAATTCACGCTGTCGTCCCAACCTAAAATTACCGCGGGAATATATAAGATCGACGAAATTCAGTGCTAGTTCTACCATTCACTGAGATTTTAGTATTATAGTAAAAACAATATATAAATTTGTGTATTTTTAATTTTATTTATTATTATTAGTATTTCCATGCCTAGCACGAAATATTACGATGTCTTTTCAACAAATACCAGGGGTTAAAGTTCAGGACATGGGTTAATATTTTATATTATCCAATCAGTAAAAACCATATTTGTAAAATTGACCAGTCCAGTTGGTAGGGGGAAACCACGTAGGGAGAATTTAACACATTTTTGTCACAAATTTTCTTAAAAACGAGCATGATATTTTACATTCAGTCTGTTACAGTCTATTAAGAAATTCAACATCTCAATGTTGAATGGTTAATTTACGTTTAAAATGCTATAATCAATTGTGTACTAAGTTTGGCCTCCAAAAGTTGATATAAACATGGATTTTGAACCAAAATTCAGCGAAGTTTCGTGCACTATAATGTCAGAATATGCCTAGAATTGTGGAGAAATCATTTATTCTCAAGTTTCATAAATTTTTATGACAAGCGTCGACTTGTTCCGTTGTAATCGTTGCAAATATCCAATGTGGTATATGAAACGTCGAATTCCCTCACAAAATCTCGTTACGGACCAAAGTGTAGAAAAATTAGAAAAATTACAGTAGGCTTTGCCTAATCTATATCAGTAATTCATGCATGTATTTTTCAGGCTTAAGTCTGTTGCTAACTCTGAGAGTTTTGAGATATTTGATGCGAAATTGTCAGAACTCAAGAACAGTCGTGCTTTCCAGTCCAAAGATTCTTTGAGGAACTGGTTAGAGAAAAAATGGTTTCCACATATAAAGGTGTGTAGAAAGATGTAAAATTATCTGTTGTATTTAATTGTAAGAGTTTTTGACATTGATTGCTATGGTCTTGCATCTGATTGTTCCTCTGAAACTTATCTTGAGAGTCAAAATTCAGAATATAAAAATTATCTGAATATCTAATACATTATAGTTAGTTGATCAGGAATCATGGACTTTGTACATGTAATTAGTATTGAGTCATTCATTCTTTTTTGAGTACTTTATGTACCAAGTAATCTGCCAGCTGAAAGTTTCTATTCTGTCATAAATATATCATGAGTTTTAGCAGAAACATTAACTATTTAAGACTGCATAATGAAACTTTGCAAATGGTGTATGTGGTATACATCATATGGCATTATTATGCACCTTAGCTTGAGTAATCTTGATACCATTAATGGTCTTCATTTTTCCACTCAGAATTTTTAAATCCTTTTTTTGTATTCCTGAACACTTTGCTAGATATCTGATTGTTATTCCTGGATGGCTGACACTTAGCAACTGCTAATTACTTTATAAGATTTTATCAAAAGTTTTTGCAATTCAAGTACTGAGCAACTACACGTTTTTTCATTAATGGTTTTTTTATTGCTACAAAATGATAAGTGTAAATGTTTAATATTTTAAAGTTAAGGTAAAGATAAACTTAATAGAAGACACTAATTCTGTTTTACTTGCATTGTTGATTTTTTAGAGCTGGGTAAAGTGCTACAGGAAATTCCTTTTTAACATCAGGGTCAATACAACAAATGGCCTAGAGAGACAGCATAAAGAGCTGAAAGAGAACTACTTGAAAGAATACATTGACAGGTCACTTTCTTGCATAGTTACAACCTTGACTCAAGATTTTATCCAAGGCAGTTATCGCAGGTATTGCTTTACAGTAACAGACCTTTTATGATTCCTGAAAACAAGGTGATGTCTGCATGATAAGTTGTTACTGATCTCGCAGATCTATCCTCAAATTTTTATATCTGTTATGTTTTTTATACATACTTTAAGGTGAAGTATTGAATATTAGCCTACAGACAAAGATTGCATTTAGTTTTAAATGGTTAAAAATATTTCTGAGCATGTGCTTGATACTTGGTAGAAACAAAGTATAAATTCTAAGAACTTTTGACATTCCCACCCAAATTTTAACAGGGAATATGCATAAACATCTGTAAAGGGGATTTTAATTCTATAAGATGGACAGCAATGTGTGGCACCAATTTAAATATTAAGCAGTTCTGGAAGGATAGATATGCAGTCCTGTTTAATGCTATACCAGACAAAACGGTAACTGAATTTATGATCTTATAAATGATAAAATTTATTACATGTGAACAGGATATAAACTTCTCTGATCTGCCTGACTTTTGAGGATATTCCTTGGACATGCTGTCAATAAGTTGTTATTGACAGACAATATTCTTAACGCATGGCTACAGGTACTATTTTCTTTAAATGCTAAATTCGTAAATATATATATGGTATGTTTTCTGGTGTTATTGATAAGATTTTTTAAGTAAAATAACTTATCTCCATTTTTTTTTTTAAGTTTAAAACCACCCCACTCGACCTGTCGACAGATGAATTTCAACATCTGTAAATGGTCATTGTCAGTAGAGTACAAGATTTATATTAGTTCCTTTTTCTACTTTTTTCACTTTACTGATCACCTTAATATCATTGACAGGAACTTTACAAATATGTGAAAGGAGTTTTGCGTGAGACCTCTGCAAATGATGACAGTTTAATACTTGATGTTTTTATTCCAGAGGTGAGGGAATAGATTATTATTTTTATCAGGTTTTGGGAGTCACTGATTTCATTCACCTCTTAACATCAATTTCTATATCTGTAGATCCCCCATTTGTGTAACATGCATTTTAAAACTACTAAGAAGTTAATAAAGATTATTTTTCTAGACTTTTACATCCAGAACTAGTCCAGTAAAACAGTTGTGAAATTTCTAGATACATCTGTTTTCCTATCCAATTTCTTATTCCTAATAAAAATCAAAGTTAATTAATATGTCACTTAAGTCTGTTAACTACTGTTATTTCAGATTTTATTGCATGTATTTCTTATTGCAAATGTTCAAATGGGGACAATAATATGAGGGTTTTTTTCAGCTTTTGGAAAGGTGTAACACAAAATAACTAGGAAAGTCCAGAATGCGAGTTTAATCATTGCGATTACAATACTGTGGCATAATTGGCATTAATTTTTACATTTATGCATATATTTTTACATTTATACATGTATTCTTGATTTGAAACAATGTTATTTTAAAATTATTAATTAAGTACTCAGTTAGGGAGACATGCCATTCAAACTTTATTCGATTTCTCCTTTGATTTGAATGTTTTATGTATTTCTTATGTGAACTGATCTTTGAAGTATACAATGAGACTTTTGTATTTACCTATCTAAATTCATGATGTATTTGTTCAAATTGAATAATTTACATGCCTTTTTTTGTTATATTATATATGCAAATCAAATTATGATATTTTTGTCTAATTACAGTTAACAGTGATGGTCATAATGGTGGTTGAACAAATCAACAGAATGCAAGCTGAATTATTTCTCTAGCAGCTTTCTGGTTTTAAACTCACCAACCCACAATCTCATGATATAGGAGCTATCTTGGATCTTGAAACCTAGTTCAAAAATATGATATGATGTTCAGCTTTGTACTTCTAATCTTTATTAATTTATCCAGTCATGATGTTGACTATATTAGTATTTCAGGATCAAACAAGTTTGGCAGTTCAATAGAACTTAAGTATGTTAAACCCCATGAGTGTCTTGAACCGTTTTTCAGTCTGGTCAGTATCCTTGAACAGTAAATTTTCTTAACGGATGGCTACCGGTTCAATTTTCCTTTTATGTTTGGAATCGCTTATTTATTGTTTTGTTGGATTCCTTCAAAATTTTACATACACTCAACATTTTGTCGATTTTAACAAAGTATACAACGTTTTCTCCATAGTATTAAAAAATACAGCATGGATATTTAAATAAAACAGTTTTGTACTCATGATAATAATATATCAGAGAACGGTGGGTTTCTGTATTCCAAATCTGTGAAGTTAACCATGTTTGCTGCTGTGGTTAAAATTAACAGGGTTTTTTAAAAGGTTGGGATAGCTTTTAGGCCTTTAATGTAAGAACAAATAAGCAGTAAAAAATGATTGTTTTGTGTGTTCTTTTTTTCAGTTAAAAGCATTTTAAATTGGTGGGAAGGTGTTCCTTTGGATTTTTCATAGGTTTTGATCGATTAAGAGTAAGAATTTCTTTAAAACTTCTTAAATGGAATTCTGAGGTGTGTTTAATGAAATTATGGAGTCAAGTTAACAGATTAGCATTTTGGCTTTCATTGGCTGTTCAGGTTCTACTAGCTTTAGGATGAGATGAATAATAGAAGCCTGATTTAAATCTCTAAAATGAATTGGAGGAATTGAAAATCTTACCAAATAAGTGCATATAAATCTAACCATAACTTCAAAAAGATGGCACAAAAATGATATGATATCCAGAAAATCCAATGATTATGGTTGAAATAAATACATATGCATGTATCATATATTGAATTTTGAGGTATTTTATGAACAGAATATGTTGCGTTATCTGTTACTGTACAGTTTTAGCAATTGGTTTTTCACGACAGTCTGTGCAATATCATTCTGCCTCTACCCGAATTTGATGTTTTCCAGTATCAGTTTATGAATTAAAGGTTGAGGGTCGTTAAGGCCCATTTTGGGCCAAAGAATTTGGCTAAAAATGAAAACTGAATAATATCTATTATTTTATATTTTTTTTATTGAATAATGTCTAGAAAAAGAAAATCAAACATAATTTTTAGTTTAATTAGTTCTACAATGGTCACATGACACATAGAAAATGCTATAAATGTGACAATACTAAGAAATTAATTAATTTGATGCAATATTTGATACTATTTTGTTGATTTTAATATAGATCTCACAAAAACTTCACAACCAAACTTTGCACAATTAAACATCTATCAAATACAAATGTTTGGTTAAAATATCTTGGTGATGTTTTGGTGCGATCATATCCATTTTGAACAAAACACCTCCAAAAATTGAGTATTTTTAAAGAAAATGTTATATTCTTGTTAAAATAGTCAAATATACCTTTCGTTTTGTCAAAATGACGAAAAGTATACAAGAAAAAGTAATGAACTATTAAAAGACGATTATTACACAGCATTTACACAACAACTTATTATTGTGTCACAGAATCGAAAATTTGGGCCAAATATGGGGCTTAACGTACATACTCATTTGTACAAACATTTTATATTTCACATCATCTATAAAATAACTGGAATCCTTATATTTGATAACCATACATTTTTATGGCCTTCCCTTACATGTACAGTACCTCATGGATATCACATGTCGTCTTTCCATGACAGTGACGAGGTGAAATAACACGGTCACATCTGAGACATTGCAGCGCACTTACACCTGTAATCAAACATGGTATCATTGAAATTCGCTAAGAGTAAGTTCTTTTTTTTCATTTTTTTCAAGGTTATTTGTTATTTGTAATCAATGTGTCCAATATATTGCAATATTAAAACATCCGTTTCACAGGTGAAGACGGATCTTTTCAAATAAAGTTCCTTTAACCTAAAATAGGCTGTTCATTTTCTCCTTCTGGAGGCTGTAGTCACTAAAAGCCTTCCGCTTTACCCTGAATGACTAATACCTGACTGGAAAATGGACAATTCAAAGAAGCGAAACTGATTACCCTTCCAGACCGCTTGAGATCACCCTCGATTTTTGGCCCGGTCGAAGTTCGAAGTTGTATGTTTGTCTTTAGTTTTATAGAACATGTAGAACTGCACCGTATGTCTCATGTTACGTCTATCGAGATTGTCGTGTCTGTCGATTATCTCCTTTTGTCTGGCCTTTCAGTTTTCCTTCGCTTCCTCTTTTAACTCGATATAACTGCATATTTGTGTTTCGTATTTAATTCTCTCTAAACCCATTCATATAATTTATGCTTAGGAGGTTAATATGTATCATGGGATGATAGTATAAACGTTAGAGTGATAACTTTCTAGTAGTATAAATTTTGATATACATACACAGCACTGCTTGAGATGTGATCAATAAATATAACAACTGCATTTCTGGAAAAAAATAAATAATCATCAGCAATAATAGAATATTGGAAATGATGATAAATTCAACATGTCCTTCCGTGGGATGTTACTCAAAATAATGAAAAATATGTTGTCGTTTATATATGGAGTTCGGCGATCGTTTTTTAGATACAAGCAGTGAAAAGTGTTTTTTCTTGATTTTGCATACATGTAGGTTTTTTCCTGTCAATTAAAACCATTTTGAAAGAAGAGATAACAAGAATTTAATAAAACTTCTCAGTGTGCTTAACAAAATTATGCACAGAAAAGTGTGGTCACTCGACAACAAATATTAATGCTTAGAAATAAATAAAAACCAGAATATTTCGAAAATCTTACAAAATGGCTGACCATGTGCAGCGAAAATCCCTGATCTTTTTGTACGAAAGAAACTTGGTGTGGCCCTTCGGTTCTCTTTCGCTTTCTCTTACGACAAATGAACGTGCTCAAACGTGGTCAAAATTCTCCATGTTTGTTAACATTACATTTAATAATAAATTTTACCTGCATGTATCATTTTCACATTAAATATATACAGAAAATATTTGTTTTAATTAAAACATGCTTATTTATGACAGGACCATTTAAATGAATGATGTTGAATGATAATACTTTGTACTAGAACGAACGCTGAGGCGGACTTTGAATGCTAGGTGTCGGAAGCAATAGTCACAGGAAGAAATGTTTTGACAACTTAAACTAATAATATTTATTCCAGTGGTTGTCGTTGTTATTTAGTCGTTTATTGTTTGTTCACCATTTTTTCAATGGATCAGGCCGATCGTCGTGTTTTATGAATATTTTTACATTTTGTATTTCGGGGACACTTACATCTTCCGTTATGGTATGGACTCTGGTTCATTATTGTAGGTTGTAATGGGATCTGTAGAAGTTTAAATTCGACTGTCATTTGGTGGGCATGGACAATCATGCCAAATCTCTTATTTTTATATTATTAAACTAGATGGTCTCCTGTCAAACGAGCTACATTTATTGTAACTAAAAGGCATCCAACCACAGAAAGACATGCAACCTAAACCAGAAAGATTGTTTCTGAATCTGGGCGACCAGTCTTTGCTCTCACTCCTAAATGTTGCGTGCCTAACGGAGAAGTAGCAAATACCACTTATCAATTGATCAAACCCACGAACTTCTGCACTCGATTGATTGATTGAATGTTGATCAACGTCCAGTGGCAAATTCTTCATGCATATTCAGGACGAGAGCAAATTAATGAATGATGATGATGAATGAACCCTGCATTGTACTAGACCGACACGCTGAGCCCTAGCTCACGAAAGTTACAGTCCGAAGGAAGACATACCATTTTACCCTGACACATTATTCTGACCCTGGGCCTACTAGTGTTTGCTCTTACCCCTAAATGCTGCGTGCTTAGCGGAGAAGCAGCAAATACCAATTTATTGTCTTTGGTTTGACCCGGCCGGAGATCGAACCTACGACCTTCCGCACTCGAGGCGAGCACGCTAAGCATTACATCACCGAGGCGGTCTTCTGCACTCGAGGCGAGCACGCTAACCATTACACCTTCGAATCAGTAGCATCTTAAATACTCGAGAAAAAAACCAGTTAGAATATATGTTACATAATGGGTTAAGTAAGATAAAATCAGACGAACAGATAATTACGTTAAAGATCTTACCTGTACCTATTTCATATTACAAATAAAATATTTCGAAACTTTAAATTCTAATCTAATCTTTAAGATTTCAGCACCTACCAACGTAGTTACGACCATAAAACTTAGATAGAGGAAAAATTACATTGATAATCGTTACCTCTTTAATTACGGAAAACTTATCAAGTTTTCATCAGATTTCGTTATTTTTCTTTCATGTATAAGTATATTGTAGTTTGATTTTTATGGTAAAAAAGTTACTAGAATCGTTTAAATTTTGCCATCCTAACTATTATAGTTTATAAAATAAATTTAATAAAAGGGGCGTACCATTTCTAATCTGCTATTCCTCTTAAACCACTGATTAGAAGTTAAACAAACTTTCACAGATTCTTTATCAATGAATGTAGTAATGCACGTCCTATTTTATTTTCTGGGAGTAAACCCATACCGGCAGAATGATCAATTCCACCTTGATATCACTGAACTCGACTATTAGAACCCACGTGCTCATGAGAGAATATATATCCAAAAATACTATCCACGAAAACATATATTTTAACGTTTAAACAGATGGTAGATATCATTGATGTGGCGAACCGAACAAAATGTAAATAAAGTAACTTAGATTAACTAGGAAAACTTTTGCCGTTCGGTTTCTCCGCCTGCAGGTTGAAATCCTGCTAAACGGTCGTCCGTTGCTTCGAGCGGAGTGCATAAATACTCGATGTCCTCGATGTGCCGGGGGAAGAATAGTCACTAGTTGTCTCCGGCATGGATGCACTAGTCCTCTTAAATAGGCGTCTATGGTTGTGGGGGATGTATAATTTCACAATCCGTCCGACTGGAGTCTTTAAAGACGCTCCGTGTATAGAAAATGCCACATTCTAAGCAAATTGGACACCCATTGTAACAGCTCATAGCCGGCTTGTTAAAAGGCAAAATTTTCCGACCCTATCCAACCAGTAATTTTTCCAGTGGCATTCTAAAAGTCTCTCCCTTACCGGCCTTAAAGAACTCTTTGCAACTCGTAATGATAATCAGTTTGTGGCTCACTTTAGAATGATCAAAATTGCATATCCAATCCTTTTTGCAAAGTTGTAGATCTATAATATACAAGCTGACAAATGTTTCATAAGAGCTTCAACAGCCTTGTCTCTGTGGCCACTTTTAATGTTTTCAATTTTTTTCTTCAATAGAAAAGCACAAGAACGCACATACTATGTCGAAATAATGACAACTTTTGTGAAACTTTGATATAATATTTTGAAATTAAAACATTCAATGACACATTAATGCCGTGCTATGTCGTAATTTCGACATAATTTTTTGTGATACTTACCGGTTGTCGTAGTAAATGATTCACTTAATTACCACTTCAAGTATTAGCTTATCGTTATTTTCGACTGACAATTGTTTTAAATGAGAAAAATCGGAGGCTCCACTTTAATCTTTCCGACCTTCTTTGTATCAATGGGTAAGCTACCATTGCTTTACATGTCGCAGGTCAACTTGGATTGTGAAAATGAAAAGATATTGGGTAAATGTCAGAGAGACTGCACACCAACCAGAAGAAAAAACAGAGGAAGTTTACAAATCAAGAGGTCTACACAAAGTAATAATTATTAAACTTGTCCACCAAATCCTGTCTGGGAGATTCCTTTTGAATTTTTGCCATAAACTGATTCATAACAATACAAAAATAAATCAGCAATGAGAGAAGCACACTTTATGCCCACTGGTATGCCGATCTTCCGCCCAGAGCTAGCCGCCAAATCGTCACAAATATGATCAAGAAGGAATTCGACCACCGCAACCATTCCAGAAGATGCCCATCAAGTGTATTTATTGTAAGACATCCACGTTATCATTGGCTGCCTTGTCTGCAGGAACAAACATAAAAGTCTTTGTATCTTAATATTTCGTTTTATAATGTTTTATACATGGACAATCATGCCACATCTCCTATGTTTATAACACGAAAATCCGCTGTTTCCATTATTTTATTCATTTATATTTCAAGACCTTTAGTGCAGGATTTATACGAGATTAATTTTTTATCCATTTTTGCAATATTCAATATTTTTCGATAATATCATGACATTCCGTCCAATTAATTTTGTCTGTAGACCGAAATTTAGGGTCCTTTCTAAAGAAGACAATAACCCTTCGATCTTTGACGATGCAAGGTCTCTAGTAATATGACAACAGGGTTCACATTTTTATTTCAAACCAAGAAAGTCATATGATGAATATGGACATCTTGTGTTAATATGAATCTTAAGTGACATCTGTATAAGTCAAACTTGATGTGCCCTATGTTTGTTTAAACATTGTTATCCCCGCACTTTCAAATGAAAGTTCGGGGATATTGTCGTTACCCCCGTCTGTCCGTGCGTCCGTCAAACATTCTTGTTACGTGAACTCCTCCTACATTTTTGAAGGCAGGATTTTTATTTTTATTATTGAATGGTTGCACATAGCTTGTAGATGCGCATGAAAGTTTCGAAATTTTGAAATTATTCCAATTACAAACAAGAGGCCAAAAATTGTCAAATATTCTAAGATACTTTTGTGACGTGAACTCATCCTACATTTTTGAAGGCAGGCTTTTGATTTTATTATAGAATGGTTGCATATAGCATGTAGATGCGCATGAAGGTTT
>JARWCS010189784.1:0-14026 GCA_034783895.1 Geukensia demissa | reverse complement strand
TAGACAGAAAACAGCATTGTCTTACCGGCAGCAAAAATGCAATTTCGATCTTAAAAGAAAACGTTTACACCCCTCCTTCAATATCTCGTCGCCGAAACTATTTTTACATCGCATGAAATTCTCCTATTTCTTAAAAAAGTGCTACAATGGCCTATATATGCTAATAATCGACTACCCAATCTCCGTTTTCTTGTAAAAACGATCCCGCTTCCCTTAACCGGATACGACCGCAGTTTTTCTTCCGTCTCAACATTTGGTTGGGACCATCGAGTTTCCCAGGCGTGTACTAGAGAGGCAGACCGAAATTGTTACTTCAAAGACTGACAAGACAATGACCAATCGTTCTGATTGAATTGATTGTTTGTTTAATTGGTGTTTTACGTTCAGTGGGCAATATTTCAGCGATGTTCAGGACCAGAACAAGTTAACAAACAGCTAAAGCCTCCAAGAGCGGAGATACCTAGTGCATATTCTTTCCCAAGCAACAACCTTTGCGAAGTAGAGGTCTAGTAGATATAAATCCCTCTCTAACCAACGGACGCCTCTTTAGCAGGGGTCCTACCTACAGGTTGATAAACCGATCGGGTTACTTCTATAGCCCTCGGGTAGAGGGCAACAGAACGTAACTAAATACAAACATCAGTACACAAAACGCTTCACAGAAAACACATGCTTGAGCATTACGAACCCTATGGCAACAGTCGTCCGGAATAGTAAGCAGCCTCTGCTTCACATGTGAAATCCGCCGTGTTTCTTGGCAATCAAAACTGGATATTAATCAAACCCAGTTGTAGACATTATTGGTTTAGGAATAGAGTAAAGCTCACGACTTTGGGAAGGTTTCCGTTGTCATATTTGATGAAAATCGTTTTCTATGAAGTGAAATCAACATCAATGGGAATGTAATGCATTATAGTTCTTGGACAAACTGGCAAATTAGTTCAGTTTTCTATTTTAAGTCATTATTTAAACGATCAACGACCTTTTGATCCGTAAACGTCTCAGTATAAGATCAGTTCTATAATTGAGAATGAAAATTCAATTTGCCGAGAAAGCTTCACCATTTCGAAAATCTTTATATATTTACAAACACAATAAAATATCGGTCAAAAACCACAAAGCAATAGACGGTATGTGGCTGCTATTATTGACCTCCTCTATTCGATGACATGGATGTCTTTTTCATTAAAAGAGAAATTTATTTACATTTTCCATTCCAAAATTTCCGTTTATGTGTAGCAATATAGTAGTTGCACATTAAGTATATATTCAATACATGAAATATAATCCAGGTCTTGTGATTCAAATAGGTATTTCATTGATAGAGACTGATGCTTACAGAAATGCTACTTAACAAGGAGTTGCTAGTGTAAACCTGATAATTTCGGACTTTTTTTCAGAAAAAATCAATCATTTCATTATCGAAAGGCGTTATATATAAAGCACCCTTTCTGTCAATTTCTCTATATAGGTTAAGGGGTGATATAGACCTTACATGTATATGTAGTATGCTCAACTTCAAGTTTAAAAGCATTTATATTTGACCATTCTATAGTCGAACAAATATTTAACTCCAAAAACCCTCTATGGAGTCTGCTACATGCTAATAAAGAAATTAAATTTAGTGGCGAAAAGGGACCAGAGTTGGTACCAATTGTAGTACCGACAGTCTGATAAAACATGTCCACCAAACGCAACAAATATGGTGTCTTTAATATAATCAAACATCTTGCATATGTCATTTAAGACTGCATTTTCTTTAGAATTAGAGCGGTGCAAACAGTAGAACGATCAAATACTTAAAATATGATAAAAGAAAAAGTGAAGAAAAAGGAATTAATTCGAAGTATTATACGTTTGAAACCGATCTTTTGAATTTTTTATGCCCATTTCATTTAAACCACCTGCTAATGCTATTGTGATATTATTCGAAGACACCAAAGTGACAGACAAAAATTGTTTATTAAAAAACAATACGACGTCCAACAGAACGACACTAATGATAAACATTAATACACAAAAAACTACACAGAAAACGTACGCTTGAGTATGACCAACGCTGCTGCATGTTCTTTTCCCCGGCTCAACCTTAGCTTTGCAAAAGGGGAGGTCTAGTTTTGTAAATCCCTCTCTAACCAACGGATACCCCTTGATCAGGGGTTCAGGGGGACAGCAGAACGAAACTAATAAAATAATCAGTACTCAAAATATTTCAAACGCAAGCTTGAGTATCACGAAGCCTATGAAAACGGGGGTCTGCTCATGTGCTCCGAAAGAGTAAGTAGCCTCTGTTTCACAAATCACACCCGCCCTGTTACTCGACAATCAAAACTGGGACTAGTCACAATCAGGTGTAGTCATTATTGGTAAAGGGACAGAGTAGCGCTTAGAACACTGGAAAGATGCCCATTATCATTTAAAAAACATGTTTTTTTCGTAACGGTCAATCAAGTTATGATGACGACCAAAAAACTTCCGAGGAGATCCCTTTTCCACTAGATAACCAAGTTTGAGTAGTTTCTTGTAAGCTGCAACCTTATGACAAGAAACTCATGAAAGGAAGCACAAGACATGAAGTATCATATCACATAATATATATATATATACTCCACAAGCAGGCGCGGCTTTAATGATGCTACACACATAAAGGAAAGTTGAAATGATGAAATAAAGTCATTTTTCTTGTCGATAAGTTTTGTTGTCAACTCACCGTAACTGTCAATTTCCTTATGTTAGTCTAGGTATGAAGCAGACGTAGGTGTGTCTGTAGAAGCTTTGATTTCCAGTTAAATGGGGTAGTAAAACTGAAGCCCTATTTTACAAGTAATTCCAAAATACTGAAGGATCGGACATATATCGTTATATGAGAAGACAGACAAAGACCATGGTCAAGACGAGTAACAAGAAGAGTCACTCGGAAGTCATCGCATAATGAAGTCCCATTCCGTGATTTTAATTTAAAATTTTAGTTCATACTACAATAGTTATCAATGGTTCGACGAAAAATATATAATTGTAAATTTTGTCAATTCTTTCAGTATTCATACCCTTTAAATAATTTTGTCATAAATTAATTTATTAAGAGATCTCATGTTGAGAGCTAGAGGTCTTATCGTCAGATATCTCACCCTGAGTTTGCTTTTAGTAACTACGAGCATTCACCAGAGAGGTATCTTTTTGCATAAATTTTGGTTTAGTATATTTATTTTGATTCAGGTAAACTCGAGTCGAATTGGATAAATTTCTGTTTGATCTTTATTGTTTGCCTGTTAGTGTTGCGTTCCTTTGATTTTTCCTTTAACCACTCGTCGGACAGGGTTTGGATACACCTAAATTTGACATTGGTAATTTTGTATTATGTACCTTCAGGAACTGTTGTCATAACTTGTCGATGTGTTAAATGTTTTGTTACATGTACATTTTGATAATATTCAGGTAAGAGCGGTATTACGTTTACATGATTTATTTATAAAGGGCGATTTTGAGCTTTTAATATGGAATGGTATTCCTTCCTCGTTGAAGGCGTTGAAAACCCTATAGATTTGTATTTTCCGTCTTTTTTAATAATAGTTTGGGTGCAATCTCTCTGCCATTTATCTCACATCTTTTCTTTTTCAAAAGGGAAGACATGTCTTGTTAGCAAACTTAATCAATTTATGAGCATAATGCATTTTGTTTATATTTATTAAATAACCACTTTTAAAGTAAAACACAGAAAACTAAAAATATATTCGTAAAGGTAAGTAACTAATGAAAGCCAACAAAATTGAGTAAACATACACAGTATAAATGACTTTAAAGCGGAATGCATGCTCAATTTTTGCGTTCAAAAAGAATGGTTATACATTTGAGTTTACATTTCTATGCATATTATCAAATTAGAAATAAGAATTTTGGTGGAAATATTATTGACGTGCAACTAAATTTGGCAACTTCTGCCTGATATAACATGGACACGTACTTATTAGCTATATATCATTTTACAGTTTTTGACCGTACTTTTACTAATGTAAACAGAATACGGTTTGTGGGTTTAATATCACTAACTTCGTTATTTGCATATTTAATTAATATTTGTTTTAGTAAAACACGAAGAAAGATAAAATTTATATATACTCGCAATAAAATGGTAAAGGAAATCTTGATATCCCTAAAAAGTATTATCTCAATAGACTGACTTTGTATCCGTTCTTTTAAAATGTCTGTCAAAGGGAAGTAATTCAATAAAAATTAGACCACGTGACACAAGACAGATTTGTCGACCAAACCCTTATAAAACGGGAAATCTATAAAAATGTTAAAAAAAAAATGGTCAGACTATTTCAACCCGTTTCACCTAGATGAAGGCTAAAACCCATACAGATCAAGAGAATATAAACGGAATTCGAAGATACCAAAGGGGCAAACAGAAATCGTTTAGTCGGAACACAGACAAGACCATGGCCAACAAAATGTAACGAAAGACAAACATAGAACACACAACAATACACTGAACACTAAAGCTGGAGTAACACGAACCCTACAAAAACCAGGGTGAGTTCAGGTGCTCCGGAAGGGTAAGCAACTCCTGCTCCAATTTTGCATTTAGTTGGTTTGCATTAAAAATCGCTGACCTTGTCTGGTCTAGAGTTGCTTCCCTTAACATGCTCAATATAAGCGTGTAACAATTAGAGTTAAATTCGGGAATCCCGTTTTAATTGGCAAATGGACTATTGTTTATCTATTAGAGAATTTTGAACTTTTTTAGCATTTTAACAACGAAAAAGATATAAGAAACATGGTACGTAGAATCATTGCAAAATAATGGCAATTAATAAAAGAACTAATCGATTTCCTCTGTCTAATGATTAGAACACGTACATTTAAAATGAAGAATGATTATCAGTAGAGTGATGTGCTAATATAAATAATCTTGAGCTAAAAAAAGACGTAATTGATTTTGGTTTGATTTAGAAGACCCCGGATCTGTGATGTGTTGAACCAAAGCAAGCAAATGTTTGTCTCAAAGCAACATGAGCAAATGTTCAGAAACTCCTTGTGAAGTCTCCTTAGGCAGATCTGGAACCAATTTAATCTGGACTATTTTAAAACAGCTAACTAATACCTAGACATCTTTTGAAGATACTGTAACAGAAAAATAGTTCATTTTAGGGCAGAAAGAGTGATGAAAAATTATTTGGTGTTACGAAAGACACTTGGTAACAATTTATAAAGTACAAACTCCAACCGTATAACGAAATATACTATTACAGAATAACCACCAATGTATTACACATTAGTTTATTATCATTATTATTTTGTTATTACGTTCATAAATACTTAAAAAGGTTTTGTTATGACCGGATAAAAAACATATCTTTTCTGTATGGTCTTCTCAAGAGAACACACCGAAGACAAATTAGCCAAGCAATGGTAAAAAATCTAAATCATTATTTTTATAGATGAATGCCGGAGAGTTTACAATTGATTTTCGTGTCAAATCTTCATCCTCATGCGTCTTATATGTCATGGGATTAGACAAATCAAATCACCAAAATGGATTATTCTCTTTTAAAATCACTTTGTATAATATGACTATTTTAAATCGAATCATTATGGGTTTTTTTTTTTCAAGAATATCACGAATATCAATCTGGTGCGGCAGATCGGAACACAAGCATACTGTAATTTGATTTTGACATAATATCTTCAGGGATGTTTTTGGCAGAAATTTTCCATATGACCTGTAAGAGCATTATCTGTCGCAATACAAACTGTCAGTTAACAAATAAATTATCTATTGTTTTCACGGATCAGCATTTATCTGGATACAGGACGAGGTACACTCATTGTTCCTGCAATTTTGTCAAGTAATTATGCCTCACAATTTTAAGGATACTGATTTTGGCTTCTCATAATCTGAAAATGTTATATTGCGGGGTTTGTTTTGCATAAAAAGTGAAAAAACCAGCGATTATAAACGTAAGAATAAAAATAGAAAACTTTAACTTTGGTTCCCATTCGTTTCTGTGGCATTGGATAAATATTTCATTGCAACAATGACGTCAGTTGACTGTATTGTGTTTTCGACTAACGAAATATAACATCGAAAATTAAACACTTGGTTAGATTTTTTTGCAAAACTTTTAGACAATTGAAATTTTATTCTTTGGTGTCTGAAAATTTGTCGTCCTGCACATTCGCTGATGTAAGATTCTCAATATTAGGCAATAACCTAGAAATATAAAGAAGCCTGACTTTTTAATCTGTCAACTTACGCAATATTTATAACATACTTTAACCAGTCTGTACCAGTGTTATTAGTCATGCATGTTTTCAGCAAGTCATGAAACCGCGGGCATTTAACATCTTAAAATACACAAACTTACACGCTTCCCATAAAATTATTTAACATTAATTGTCATATCTCATTGCGCAGACATTTGATAATATAGATCAATAAAATATTTGCCGTTTTTATTCTCGGATGAAAAGGTTTTCTACAAAAGATACACTCACTGGACCTAACAATCATACGTCTTTTTATTGATGTTTAGCTTAAAATAAGTAGGTTTGTTATCAACTGTGGTCGAATTTTGAACTGGCTGTCAGAGATAGCGAGTACTTTTTCGAGGTCAGAACATCTTTTTTTATTATTGTCTGCGTGCTTTGTATCGACTTCAAATTTAAATCTTATGCAGTTGGTTGTTAAATTTTGTTCTTATGTTGTTTTGTCACGCCAATGTCCCAGGTAAGGAGAGAGATGAGTACTACCAAACATGTTTAACCCCCTCAACATACTTTATGTGCCTCCCCCAAGCAAGGTACATGTAATCCAGTAAATGTCGTAGTTTTATGTTTAAAGTTATTTGTTTTACATTGTATACTTATTTTGCCGATAGTTGTTACCTTTGAAAATCATGAAATTTTATCTTTTTTGTCGTTCTTAGGACAACCTATTTGATGTTTGTAGCTACACATTTTAGGTGGCTGTCTCAGAGAAAATCATACAACATCTTATTTTGCTACACACACTCCATACTCTCAGAAATACATACAAAGACAACACTTTTAAATATTATTATTGATGGCTGTTACACATATTAATAAATATATATTAAAGGATATAGAACTACTAGATCGCCAAAAACAAATAGTTTTTGTCGGAATCCTGAATCCGAAATCCTTAATATTTTTATAGTTGCAAAGCTCTTATATGGATATTAATGCGTATGTTAGAAAGACCGCATAAAATAAAATAACGACATTTTCACATTATGACAGCTGGTTCTCTTAATTTGAATATATTAGTTTTGTCGTCTTTAAAATACATATGAAAGGTTGAAAGCTTTCATTAAAATTATTCAAATTTAGTGACAAATGACAATTTAAGAACTTCAATCGTTAACGATTGATAATAAGTGGTTGGGAAAAGCAAATGATGTGATTGTGTTTCCTAGGGACAGGGAAGAAACATCGTCTTTGTTGTATAATTATTGTGAGTTTTGCTCAGATGTATTCGGTCTTTCTCGTATCTCTGGATTTAAAAGAATTGTCTACCATATGGAACGGTTTAGCAAAATAACTCTAATGGTGTAACGGTGAAACTTGGGTTTTTATTTTAAATTAATTTTATCTCATTTAAATTCATCGCAGAAAAACAATCTTTTTTATTTATTAATACGTTACGCATCAGACTTTTTTTTCACTCGGAAAATATTGTTGATTCTGTGAAAAAATATTTATATTTCAGGTTTTCTCCCGTTACAGCTAGATTTGGATACCTACCAACATGGGAGACAACTCTCACAAAAAATATAACTTACTCTTGCATGACGGTTAACGAAAAGCGGGAATACGTATTTTAAGTAACCTCATCAGCAACATTAAACAAAACACGGGAAGGCCTCCATCCAACATTGTATACCTCATAACCAAACAAATTGAGAAAGAAACCAAAATCCACCGGAAGGAGATCTTTTATGTGCATTGCAAAGAATTAGGATTTCGGTGATTTAAAAGGTAAAGCACTGGAATAAGTACATCTAACATATATATGTAAACCAACAAACTTCATGTCAGATAAATCTGATAACTGGGCTAATGAACTGTCCGGAGATCTCTGCTCCATCAGCACTGTCATCAAACCTGTGGTATCAAAATACAAATGTATTTCCCTATGCTGTAGTATATGATGTTTCTTTCATGGAATAAATACGTCTTAAATATATATATGTAAACCAACAAATTTCATGTCAGATAAATCCGTCAAATAGGCTTATGAACTCCCTCGGAGAACTCGGCTATACCAGCACTGTCGTCAAACCCATTGTTTCCAAATACAAGTGAATAAATGTTTTAGATTACGGCTTTCGGTATGCTATAAATGTATGTCATGAAGATTTCTCTCATAGCAGCCAAAGAACCAGATATTGGACATCCGTTTCAGAACATAGTAGGCGAAATACTTATATCTTAACAAATTAAAATAGTGCAGCAAAATTCGCCTGAAATCACCTCCTTGTCAAATTCATGTCAATTTCAATCGTCGTGCAGGTCTTTTAATTTGTCATTCAGAAATTTAATTTTGGAAGTTGCAGTTCTTATAATCAAATGGAAATAAACTGCACATACATGAACCCAAAACCCATATTTATGTTAAACGGATACAGATAAAGCATACATTCATGAAACCAATATAATTTGATTAATTTTGGACGTATTACATTGAAAGTGGATTTAAAAATGGCAGACAATTTCTCAACGAGGAAAACTTTGCCAAAGAACGATGAAATAATTCTAAAAATTTTCTGTTGTTGACACTGGACTTTTCATTTAATGATATTCTAAATAAATCTAGACTGTTAAAACATGGTTTACTTAAAATCAAATTATTGAGGTTTTTTTTTCGCTGAATAAAAAATAGTTCATAATTCAAGTTACATTTTACTTAAATGGTATTAAAGGTTATTTGTACTTGTAAAAATTGGTTTATTAATGTCTATGAAAAGTACTGGCGACACAATAATATATAACGGATATAATTATTGTGTAGTGACCAGTTACACGGTACACACTGCATCCTTTTTTCTGTGAAAAAAATATGGCAGAAAATACTGATTCTGTTAACAGTTCTTAAAAAACAAACTGACAATTGAGTTAGTAAATTCATCAAAGTTATAAATTAATAATCAACGACTTTTTTCCTTTTTATTTGGCTTCCACTTAATGTCGCTTCTTATTTCGATTTGTTTGTATCTGAGTACCTCTTCTATTATAAAATTATTTCGGATTTCTTTGGTTTTGTTCTAATTCTGCTGACGAGAGGTTACTCTTTGAAATAAGTTCACTAAGTGAAAACTTCATCATATTATGGGAAGTTGGTAAACTTTGTGGTTCTCATTTTCCACGGCATTAGCTTTGTTAACAAAAATAATTCTCATCTAAAATATCTTTAATAAATGTCACCCTTAAATCCTTGAGTTTCTCAGCTCTACAGTTCTGAATATTTGAATTGGTAAATTCTTAGTTCTGAAGAAAAATCTTCTTAATACTCTTAAAAGCAGGGAACTGATCCACACAAAAAACGAAATAACCGCATATCTATAAAACTACACATTAATGCTATGTAAGTGTATGTCATCTTTTGTTCTCAAAATTCATCTTAATTATAAACTAACCAACAAGGAATTTCTCATGTTCATTTGCCTTCCGTTTAATTTGGCTTTCATTTATGATTAGTTTGGTTCTGAGTACCTTTTACTCTGTTAGGATTTCTGATTTCTCAATTTCTTGTTCCCATTTTCGACGGCATTAACTTCATTTACATTTACATATCACAAGTTTATAAAATATCTTGATTTTCCTTCACTTTACTGGATTCCAAAGCTACATAAGCGACCTTAAAAACAAGGTTACATTGCAGGGTCTTCTAAATGCTCTACATAACCTCTTTTCAAGTTACTGACGGTCATTTTATCAGCAGTAAGGGACGGGCTCCAGAGTTACTCTGAAACAAGCCATTCTAGAGTTGGCGTGAATCAAATGTGGATTCTAAAACAGTCCAAAGATCTGTTAGAATGCCTTAAATCGAAGTCCCTTTCCTCTTGCAGTAGCAGCAAAACATTTGATTTTAAACCCTTTATACCACTATTCCCATTCGAATCTCAAAGAAAAATTAAAAACTTTGATTGCCAACGCAGATACAAATGTTTGGAAGGGATAAACCTTATTTTGTTATTAATCACCCTGATTCTAATAAAAAGTACTCTGAAGATGACATTTGCAGAATTCTAGATTACTTGATTTACAACATTTTGTAATGTTTGGTGGACGTGTTTTTCAACAGACTATCGGCATTCCAATGGGGATCAACTGTGCATCCCTTCTCGCCGATTTATTCCTTTATTTGTATGAAACTGACTTCATACAGAGACTTCTGCAGAGAACAAAGATAGAGTTGGCTCAATCTTTTGGTTTCACGTTCCGCTATAAAGAAGATTTTCTTTCACTAAATAATTCAAACTTTGTTGACTATGTTGACTGCATCTATCCAACTTTACTTGAAATCAAGGATACTACATAAACAGAAAGGTATGCTTCATACCTTGAATTACATCTAGAAATTGACAGTAAGGGCGTGTTAAGAACAAAACCTTACAATAAGAGAAATGTCTGACTCTAATTTTCCCATTGTAACCTTCACATTCATTTCTAGCAACATTCAAGCCGCGCCTGCATAAGAAGTGTTTATTTCTCATTTGATACGCTACTCCAGGGCGTGTGCCTCTTATCAGGATTTTGTTTATAACGGAATGCTGCTGACCAAAAAGCTACACTGAACCAAGGGTTTCTAAAGGAAATTTTAAAGTCATCACTCAAGAATTTTTTTCGGTCGCAATCATGATTTGGTTGACCATTTCGAAACGTCAATTTCACCAATGACAATGAATATCTTCCCACTGCCGTGAAACCAAATCTGTTCCTATACCGGTAATGACTAACACCGATTGGGACTATACGCCGGCTTTGTCTACTGAGTAAAACGACTGGCGCCACTAGTGGAGCAGGAGTTGCAAACCCTTCCGGAGCACCTGAAATCACCCTGTTTTGGGGGTTTGTTTTACTCTAGCTTTAGTTTCAGTGCAGTCTTGTGCGTACTATGCTTGTCTTTCGTATCTTTTTTGTTGGCCATGGTCTTGTATGTCTCCGGATTATATGATTTATATCTGCCCCTTTGGAATCTTCAAATCCTTTTTTTCAATCTTCTTCAAATCTTTGAGTTTTTCAAATCTTAATTCCTAAACATGTGGATTGGTAGATTCTTAGTTGAAAAGTAAAAGAGGTATGGCCATTTTCCCCAGTATTTGGTTCACTAGAAGGGCAATTTTCTAAAAGTCAAAAAACCCAAACTTTTGTAAGTAGTTGGTCTATTGTATGTATTTTACACCAATTTTGCTTAACAAGAACTATTGAAAAAAACATATCTTACTGAACTTTGATTTAAAACCTGTTTTCACACAATTTGCCAAATTTTCGCTATTTCATTAAAAAAATATCAACAACCAAAATAAGTTTTCTTTAGATGGTTTCAGCATGAATTGTCCATCGTTTAAGCACTATACCATTGTGGTTATTTATGTCCTCCGTTATAAAAAATTAGAAAATTGAGTGAGAATACCTGAGACAGCTCCTTATAGCAAGGTCTGTGGGCGTATATTTTCAGTTGCAGGACTCTTAGCACAAAATTTCTTTTTGTTTATTTACATATAGATATGAGACAATATGTTTAAAGCTTCATCCCGCAAATATCTAAAACATTCTGAATGTTGCACGAGTGAACCAAATACAGGGTAAAGTGGCCATACCTCTTAATCTTCATATTATTAAAAGTAGGAAAGTGTTTCATACAAAAAGAAATAACCGCATATCTGCCAAATTACACATTAATGCTACTTAATGAATGTCCTTTTTTTGTTCTCCCATTGAGAGATTTACTTGCATATCTCTTCCATTAAAAGTGAGATGGCTTTGATTTTTCCTTTTAAAAATATCTAAAGCATTATTAGAGTATTCCAGGACATGCAGAACATTTCTCAGGGTTGATGGGATATTCCAGAGAATTCCAACATAGAAAAAATCAAAACCATCTCTCTTTTAATGGAAGAGACATAAAATTAGAGTCATCTTTCTTGCCGAAAATTAATTTATTTTCAATCATTGCCTTAAACTTCTTTTAATTTCATTGTGTCAGTAGTATTTCAAATTTCAACAGATAGATATGATTAACAGTCATTAATGGACGACGACCGTTTCGGCACGTTTTTGGTCCAAAATTTTGACTAAAAATGAAAAGATGCTTACATCTTTTATTTTATACTTTTGGTATTGAATAATGCCTATAAAAAGAAAATTCAACATATTTTGTAGTTAAATTAATTCTTCAACCACTACTTGTGAAAGCTCTTTATCTCCCCAAATAAAAAAAAACATGTTTACGTAAAATAATTGTGCTCCTACCTGTATATATTTTAAAATATTCATGTAACAAAACATGTAAAATAACGACAAACCTATTGCTTACAAATAGTTCCGGAAAAGTAAAATTAGTCTTCGACTGCAATTTAGATTGTCAAAGAAAAAATCAAAGAAAACAAAAGCAGTCATTCAATCCAACTAGAGGGTATACACATACGCAGACGAATTTAATTTTAGAAAAAATGCCATCAAAAATCTGACACCAACATATAACTAAGACAACATTAAGTCAACCACGGGGCACAATCAAGATAAAAGCAGGAACAGTTTAAAGCAAATTGAAGATAACTTGCAAATATAATTGTAAGACTGTACATTTGACAAACCTTTGAGCATAATTAATGACTTGGGATAGGCACAAGAGATATGTGGTGGGGTTTGGCTAGTTAAGTGGGATCTTAACACTCTCCCAAAGAATGGTCAAAATAAAAAGAAGAACGGAAACCACTTTACGTTTCGAACACATTAAAACTAATCCACTGTACAATTAGGATTTTGTTCAGTTTAAAACTGGGAGAGGTGGCGTGATTGTCAATGAGACAGCAATCCACCAAATAACAGTCATATTCAAACGTCTGCATGTCCCATTAAGGCCTTCAATAATGAACCGGAGTCCATACCATGATGAAAGCTATAGAACGCCTACAAAAATACAAATTGTGAAAATATTCATCAATCAAGACAATCGACCTAATTTATTGAAAAAATTGTGAACGAGTAACAATGAATGACTATTTAAACAAAGAATGCCTAGGTTAACAAAAACACAATGTCGTTCCATAGCAGTCGAAGACTTATTTTACTTATCCGGAACTATTTGTAAGCAAGTAACAAGTGCATAATGCTGTAAAAAAGATAAAAAGCAAGACAAATGTACATTCGACTAATCTTCCTTTTTGACCGTAAGCGTGTTTGATAAAGGTAAATGCATAAAGCGCTTTACATGATGTAACAATTGGCTTTTGAATCGTATGTAAGATCTGGTCGTGTCTTTCTGACATTTAATTCTTTTTTTCTAAATATTTCTGGGGAAAAAACTTGTTTGAAGACATAGGGACAATATATTAATATTAATGACTGACTTTAACCTTATAACGGATATCATTATTCTTCCGTAGCAAGCAATGCGATAGACATTTGTTCCTATTATCATTATATTGTCAGTAGTGAAAGAGATTCGTTTCCTTTAAAATCAGTTATGGAATAAAAACAATATTTTCTCAATAGTCCTCAAGTTATACTGAAAAACAAATTAGCTCGTAAGCGGTGAAAAATGTAATGTTTCTTAATCGTCATTACTTTTTTTAATATGGTCGACACAGTTTACACCTGCTCCAACTGTATGTTTAGCACCCTGATGCAATTTACTTTTTCATTAGACATGAGCAAATCATTCATTACAATTAGTCTCTTAAATAAACATTTTCGTGTTTTATGTATAGTCCTTTTCGAAAACATATTTCCGGAAGTCCGAGTTTGGTTTAAAAATAAGATTTTGTAAGAGTTGTTC
>JARWCS010189783.1:0-22448 GCA_034783895.1 Geukensia demissa | reverse complement strand
TAGAAGTTTAAATTCTACTGTCATTTGGTGGGTGGCTGTCTCATGGACAATCATGCCACATCTCCTATTTTTATAATCAGTGCCAGATTAACTTTCTGATCAGCAGTATAAAATTACATGTCTGTATGCATGTTTATTTCTGATAGGGTTCTATCTTAAACAAAGTTCATCACTGGATTACAGATTCGCACATCCTTGTGAGGAACATCTGTTTTATTTGGTTTCAGTTCATTCAGCGTCCATAAAAAGATTGTTTTTGCAAGTTTTTCTACCAGGGCCATTTGTTAGTTTAATCATCCAGTGGGACATCGTTGAATATGGATGGCCACTTGAGTAACAACCCTTTGTACTATCCCTGAAACAATTCATCAATCAATGGACAATCGGACACAAAGTTATGACAAAGGCTCGAATAACTCTGTTTGGTGTGCTAAAAACCACCACTTCCATACTAAATTCCTTTTAAATTATTTCCTCTTGTAAGTTAATAGTTTAGGATTGTATACCTAAACTGAATGCCAAATCTTACATTTAACAACTCTTGCATATTTTCCACTTATTGAGTACAATTGTTTCCCTCTATAAATTATAAAGAATATATATAATCATAATATATTGTCTCTGACTGGTATCCCCCATATACTGGTTCTTCTGATCCCTGTGGTAGGTCTGGCAATGCTGGAAAATGGAAACTTGTTGACCTCAACACTAATGGATTGTCGTAACTGTTGTAATGCTGTATTTCTTAACATGCCAAATACATCTACCGCCATCAATGAGACAATCTTCTGAAGTTCTCTACAAAAGTTGGATTCATTCATAACCATAATACTCTCATGACACACGTTTTTAGGGCTTTCAATAGTTTTTAAAGTAGACATATATATCAACAATTTAATTTAGGTAGCTTCTTTCAGTTTTCTCCTTATTTATTCAGTATAATAATGACTTAAGAGGGGGCTAAAAGAGAAGAAATAGGTGGTAAAAAATGGCCATCTACAACCTTCTACTGATGCCCACTGCTTTAAAAGTAAAAAAAAACTGCTTTAATCAATCATGTGAGTTTTCTGCTTAGTAATGTCCAGATCACTTTTGTAAAATGATTATTTTCCACTGCCTTACCAGTTACTATTTGATTTTTTGTTACACACGTAGCATCTGCAAATTCATTGATTGATGGCAACATTTTTAAGTAATCCATGCTAAGAAGTACCTGGAAACTAGAGATGTGTGCTTTTGCTAAATGTGTTGACTTGCATATAAAGAACAGCAATGATTAGTGTTGAAGCTGTATGGATTTTTTCATAAACTTTTGTCTGGTATACTATCTGATATACTTACGGAACTGTAGTAGGAGCAATTCGATAACATCTACTTAAGGCTATGTATTCAAGTCTCTTTAGGTAATGGGATATATAATGAATACTGTTACAGGTTAAAACTGTGGAATCACTCAAGTCCAGCTCTCTCAAGTTGTAACATCTTTTTGAAAGTTGTAATATTTCTGAAACATGATAGACAAATTTAAGAGATCTTGATTTAAATGTCAAATGCTTTGTTTGATTAGGGCTTTATGATAATTATTACAAGACGTACTTTGAGCAAAACTTACAAAAGATACCGCTGCTACCCCATCAATTATCTGCCCTTGGAATAATCCAGGATGAATTTCCTTTCTTTGTGCAAATCTACGCATTGTGTTTTATGTTCCTGTAAAGTTTCTTTGAAATCCATTGAATGGTTTAGAAGGAGATGTGCTTACACGGTATGTGGACAGACAGACAGACTGGTTGATTCCTATATATCAGCCAAAATTTGTTTGAAGGGGTATAAAATTTCAGCCATATCATGGATAGCAGTTTTATTGGAGCTTCTAAAGAGAACCCCTAGTCTTATGCAGATAACTGACAAACAGTATGACATCTACAGCATAAAGCGTGAAATAAACTCTAGTATTGGTGATAGGCTACAGTGATCAGTATAGATTGATTGATTGATTGAGTGTTGTTTAACGTCCAGTGGCAAATATTTCATACATATTCAGGAGGAGAACAAGTTATCAAACAATAAATCATAAAAGGGGTTAAGCAGGGGGTTAGGCCGGGGAATTTAAGAGCCACGGGACGCCAAATTGGGACTGTTTGGATAGGGGCGGAAAATTTAGCCTAAGCAACTGGTCACCTACGGACCTCTCATAACGAGTTGTTGCAAAGGGATCTTCAACATGCTGAGAGCGTGGCATTTTCCCAACACGGGTCACGGCAGTAACGTTCCCGTCCGAGACGAGTTGAGAATTTATACATCCCGCCCAACCAATGGACACCCCTTTAGGAGGGGTTCTACCTCCTGGTGGAGAAACCGAACAGCCTATCTCTATACCCCAGCTGCCCTCGGCGGGGATCAGTATAGATAAACATATCTAAATCAACATGGATGAAAGTACAGAAAGATTCAATGAAAATTATCTTTGATAATGAAAAATTCATGTATTTTGTTAAAGATTATAAAAAGGACAAACAGTCTCCAAATTTACATTTCATCCATGAATCCCCTGACCACTTGCCCATAAAGGTACCTAAATGTCAACATTATTTTTTGGGTTGCAAAATCACCTTAAATATTTGGTTAAATGTTAATCAACCTGTAAATGGAGAGGGGAGAGAGATTATAGTTTAGAAAAGGAAGCTTTTATGATAAACCTGCATATAAGTTTTTGCGAAGCTGGCCTCTAGAATTTGGACCAAGTAACAGTATTGGAAATAAATTTGTTTCAAATGGGAGGAGGAGAAGTAATGAGAGAAAATTACTGTGATCTTTCAGAAAGTAAATATTTAAAACTATTAATAGTATTTTAATTCACAAATTTGTAAATAAGTGGTTTTTTTCTAGTTGTTCCCCTTTGTATGGATAACAACCAATATTTGATAATGAAGAGAAAGGATGAAATGATAAAATATTTTCTTTTCTTGTTATTTTTGTCTTCATTTAATAACAGAAGAAAACATTTTATTTTGCTGGAAGAAATGATATTGGTAATGGAATTTTCAATTATTAATTGTCTATTCAAAAAAATTCTGTGTTTCTGGTAACGTCTCTTTCAAAATTGGGGTCGTTAGGAAAAAGAACTATATACTTTCTATTTGCTTAATATGTTGATAAAAACATTACCTTCATCTGTGATGTTTTCTCTACAGCCACTGATATTAAGTTTCTGTAACGACGGAGGCAGACAAAGCGAGAGGTATACAACACTGTGACGATGTAAGCCTGTCCAAGCAATGTTTAATGATTCCAACCTAATGAAAAACAAGATTATGAAATTTTATCAATGAAATATTTTGGATTTATTACTATATTTTTATTTCCTGTACATTAATATAATTAAAATAATGAAAACTGAAATAAATAATGAAGAGCAAAACATTATTTTACTTCAAGGGAGCTAACTCTATTAAATCTTGCTTACTTACCGAGTACAGTTGGTACATATAGGCATCAAGCCATTCACTGTGATACCCTGACACATACTCAAGTTCAGCACTTCCAAATTTTTATTTTCTGCAATTGAACTGAAAAAAAACCAATCAACAATAATGTTTTATAGAACAAATATAGTTTAATATAGACAAATTGTTTATGATTCCCCTTCCGAAGATTTGCTCCTACATTCCTACAAATTCGACTGAGTATGTTTTATAACTTCATTTAACATATGAATTAAAATTACAAAACTAATCTGTCCCCCACTTAAAGTTAAAAGGGTACTTAAGGTTAAATTTGTCTTTAAAATATTTGTTATTTATAAGAAAGAATAAGGAATATATGCCAAAAAGACATGATCCATATCTTACATGTTTACAATAACAAATATATTCAAGGCCAAATTTAACTGTGTATAAAGCGCTTTTCTGGGTTTACATTCATCAGACACACAAGGGGCAAAAAATAGGAAGATCAGTTAAACTTGATGAATTTCTGGTAACATTCATTGACTAAATTCATGAAATATACAATTAAAGTCATAATGAACACTAATGTAAGGTGAAGATCATGTTTTTCTAAAATATGTTCCATATTTTTTCTTTAAAAAGTTTATAAAGTGAATTAAAAATGGTATTAAGATCCAAATGTTTATATGATATTTAAAAAGGTAAGATTACAGAGAGAATTATGAAAAGGTGTAAAGATCCTCATTTTAATAGAATCTTTTAAAGGGCAAGATGATAGAGAATCATGTTTTAATAGGATCTTAACTAATTGACAGGCTGTTAAACATTAATGCTTCTAATTCAGCAAGTCTTCATAGTTTTATTCAAAATTAAAGTTCACATGATCATCACCAGATACTTATTTTTGATTGATGTGTATAGTTTTTATTGACATTTAGCTCAAGTTTCACATGATGTTATGTTTCTAATCTGACTGCTATAATACTTACTGACAAACCTCATCATTAAGTGGGCAATGTTCTAAACTGAGTTTCTTTAGCTCCAGACATGTTGATAATAATTCTTGTAAAGTATATGCAGTAATTGATGCCATACTTAGATCTAGGTACTGTACCCTGCTTAATCTACAATATAAATATGTATACTATAAGCGAATTCTTATGCTAGTAAATGCTTCCAAAAATGGTAATTTTACTTGTACAATTAGGTTCATCAGAATGACATCATAATTGGGCAGCTTCTAAAAGTTCTAGGGAATGTATTAAAAAAATTTTTTTTATAGGATATGGGCTAAATAATTGGTTACTTACCCCTTTTTGGGGTATTTTTTTACTGAACATTTATGGATATGTTTTTAATGAAGATTGCAAGTTTAAATAGAATCTGTTAGGGCTTATCAGATACTTGAATAAACTTGTCTGTAAAGGTTATCTTTATTATACTGTTATAAGACCTATGAATAATAAACATCCACTCCAAAAAAAATTTACTTCAAAACTAATTTTAGTCAATATGTACTACATGCAGTCAATACTTTTTATTTCATCTTTAGCAAAACACCTTGTTTTCTTGGACTTATAATGTTTTTGCACTAAATCCACTTGGATGTGTTTTAATTGATATCCCAGTTTTAGTTGTTAATATCAATTGTAAAATTAGGGAGAAGGATTAGCATATGCTGCAGTGTTCTAGCTAGGTTTCAAAAAGGGCAGGGTATTGATCTTCAAAAAGGTCATTTCCGTTGGTATAGTAAGGTTTAAAAATGGCATATACAGTCTATTTTCACAACATTATCAAGTTTGTTTAAAATCATATCATGTCAAATCCTCAATGTAAAAAGAAATTATACTGGTAATATTTTGCATTAATCAGTTTCCAGAAACTTGCAATAGATTAACAGAAAATTATATATATAACAGCAGAAATGAACCATATCTGATTGTACATTTTATATTTTAGTTGTAGCTGTTAAAGTTAAAATTGTTTTCAGCATGTTGTTACATAGGTTTAATAGGAATAATTTGATGATAAGTTAACTATTTATATTAGAGAAAATCGTCGAACAAGCAAACATAACATTACTTATGTAAATAAATGACATTACCGTTGGCTTTAATGATTAAATTCACATCTGCTAAAAGGGAGACAACTCAACATCTGTAAAGTCGATATTAATGAATAAGTCTTGTTATTAAGTGAATAACTAACTAAAGTAATTCATGTTTGTTCGATATACAATTTTCCCTATTAAGACTTTTTGCAAGATCGTCAGTCCTGCACAGGCCCATTGCATGTAAACTTATCCTAATTTTATAAGATGATATAAAAGATATAAAGGACATTATTTTTGGTAAAATATATTAGAGTATAAAAAGTTTAAACAAAGGGCAGTAATCCAAAATATTTTTATTTACATTTCTGAAGCAGTCTAACAGATGTCAACTGTCAATTAAAATTCACCTTACCTGTAGGGATTTACTGACAATTAGTTCCAATGACACACCAAACACGTGAAAGAAACAACAGAGCTTGGGATTTGGCTTGAGCCATTTGAAAATTAATCTGATTCATATTAATAAGGAAGTGTTACACAAATTATTGGGATCAACACACACACATTGTTTTTCACTGCAAAATGGCAGGACGTAATAAGTAAAAGGCAAAGGTCTCATGAGAATTGGGTCAGGTGTGTGCCCTGTGCTACACTTCAAGATAGAACCCTGGGCTGCAATCAGCTTGTTTCTAAATCCTAGTTTGTTGATATAATATATGTATATCCATGCTGTTTGTTAACCAAGTAAACTATAAATGAACTATTATTAATTGTGATTGGATTTTGCACTGAAACAGCAGCACTTTTTCCAGGTTAGTGCAACTTGTCATCTCTTGTTTGATTGTTAATGTCTTTGTGCTATGTATCAACTCAAATAAATTCATAACAATTGTTAAAGTTCAATTTTTATTTATATTTTTTCACTGTTACTCATTTTACAGGACAAGCTTAATTTTTTCAGTTTGCCTTATGGTGTGGATCTTTATCCATTGTTGAAGGCCTTTTGGAAACCTGTAGATGTATAATGGATCATTTCAAAAGGCAACAGACTTCTGGGAAAGTCATTGATCTGGTTGATTTTCATTACTGTAAAAAACTATAGATTATCAGCTATTCTTTTACCCTAAAAGAATTTCAAGGGGTTAGGGGTGAATACAATGTACCCCTACACAAAGTTTGGTGATTTTTCCCAAGTTGCCAAATTGGCTATTCGTCTCCATTTCAGAGGATGTTTTAAGAAAAGAAAGCTTTTTGCAATGTGTGAAATATATATATATATATATATCAGCTTTCATCGACTGGAATCCATGTTGTTCTATCAGAAATAAGCATTTTCTTTCATATATAAACATGAGAGAACTACATTTACACTTGTCGCCATTTGTAAAATAACAAAAACAAAACATCACATGATCGTAAAGTGATAGAAGTTTCAACAGTAGTTTAAGCATCCCTTGGTTTTAAAAAGGTAGCTGATTATTATTAACTTCTCTTTAATTTCAATAAAAATGATTAAAAACAGTTTCTTTTTACTTGAAAGTTAAAAAACGGAGATAAATTCAACACAGATTGGTTGCTGTTCCGGACCAAACTCGGAAAGATATTTTTACCGCACTGTCACTTTCGGGTTGAAAATTAGTTGTTATTTCTTCAAATGTCAAATTCTTTGCTATTCAAGCTTATTTTTTTAATTAAAAGTTGTTTAAACTGTTAAATAAGAAGAAATGAAAATTCGACCACTTAAACAAACAACATATTTATAGGACAGTGGTGAAAACTTGTACGATCATGACAATCTTAACTGGGACATTCTAAACAAAAATTCCTTGCGTTTAATATATACGAACTAGACTTTTTCCCAGGTTTTGGGGGATGAAAAGGCCCTGCATATTATGTATAAATGCGTATTATCTACAGCCAAATACGGTAGACAAAATATCATTTACGATGACACTATAGTTGCACACTGTATTTCAGGAGGAAGTTGAATTTCTGAATCAGTCCATTTGGACTTTTTAGATGGGTGTCTCATAGACAATCACGCCACAACTCTTATTTCTATGTTTATAAAGCAAGGGTGTCCAAGTTTAGGTTTGATAAGGACAAAACTCTTTACATGTATCCATCTAATACACCATGATATATGTTGTCCCTCACCTTGTCAAGTTAAAACTATTTGCTGAGCATATGAACACTGGACCTTCAATCTGAAATTGAAATAACTGAATTATTATTTTGCATGTATATTAATTGAAAAATATCAAAATTCGTACCACAAAACAAAGCTGTAAACAATATAAATCTAAAGCATCTCACATCAAGAAATTTTTGTTTTAAACATTAGTTGATAGCATTAAATGCAAAAATATTAAGTTTTAAAAGACACTGCATTTCCAGATTTTAAACAATACATGTTATTTAACCAATAAGATATTCTATAAATGTAAAGCATTTCTGTCCAAGTGTGATTTTTTCAATGTAGCATTTGGTCTTTAACAGTAACCTTAACAGTAAATCTTTGGTCACTTAAACTCGAACACCTTGAACACCTTTGGTGTCTAAAACCTCTTTTTCACGCAAATCAGTGTTATTTACATACATTGATTTAGAATGGAACAGTCTTGTTACTGGAACAGTTTTACTTAGCCCAGTTTGTATTCAAGCTACTGGAGTTAACCAATATATATTATTATTACCAAATTTTTCGGACTATTAAGACATTACTTAAATCTGTAAATAATACCTCTGTTTTGGCCAGTCTGAGTATCTGTACACCTCTTCTTAGTACATTACCCAGTACTCCAGGTAACAATGTTCTGTTTGAAAGGTCGATTCGTTTCCAAAGATGATCATCTGACCTAAAATATTGTTTTTAAATCTATTCCTAAATTTGTTACAAGTTGAGATTATATGTTTATAAGTTGGTGCCCTCTCAGAATTTTTAACCAGTACCCCTAAGGACCAACCAAGATGGAAAACACACCTTGACAAACTTTTACATGAGAACATTTAGGTATTTACTTTTCAATTTTTTCAATATTCAATTTATTTCTATTTAGCCATCTGGAACCAAACTTTATCAGAATGATCTTTAGTGGGACCCTCCCATAATTGTACCGTAAAACTTGAATACAATGAGCAGTATAGCAAATTTATGCGGATTAAAACTTTTTTTATTGTCCATAGTCCAACAAACAAGATAGACAATGTCATGACTATACTGCTAAACCTAATCCCTGTACCTGCCCTGTATTTGATTCAAAGTTTCAGTCAAAACCTCCCCCTTTATGTTTCCTGGTTCACATTCTACATATTGATTTAATGTTTGTTATCTTGTTCTTTCTTGTAAATGGTCTTCAGTAAAGGAGCATTCAAATACTGACTTTGTAGCTATAAAAAAACATATGGCTGTAACCAGTTAAGAAAAATTTCTCTGGTAATAGTTTTAATACCAAATTTCTTTAAACAGCATTGAAGAAAAGTAAAACTTTAAAAAAATCTTTAGAGCATGAAGCACAAGTCTTTAATAAATTTATCAATAAACAGTAACTTACACAAGTCGACTCCATCGCTGACAGACACGGGCACACTTAGCTAGAGTAAAGCGAGGTAACCATTTAAATACGTTTAATATAACTTCATCTGAGAGCTCAGCAAAAAAATCTGAAAGACAATATCAAATATACTATTATCAACATCATAAACATAAACAAATGTCACTGAATAAACCAAGTTGTTTTACATTTGCCCATGGGAATAAATGGTAAGGAATAAACTAGCTCTTTTATCTACTTTAAGAGCTTCCTAGTCAATGGAATACCTTGAGCTTTATCCTTTATATGGCCTTGTTAGACAACATGAATTTTCATCATATAATACTCGGGTAATAATCAAACCAGAGGATCCGAGAACTGACCAGAAGCCTGTAATTGTTAACCTTGATTACATACCAGGAAGTTGTAAAAGATAAATTTAAGCAGATATTTCAACCATAACTACCTTTTGGTTCCAATTACCCAAGAAATTCAAGAAAAGAAGGTTGATGATTTCCAATAGGATTGTTTAAAAAAACCTAGTTATCAGACAGCATCATCCAACATAATTCTAAAAGGCACCTAACAATAACCATTAGACCAAAATTTGATTCTAATTGAGCCTGTAGTTTTAAACATGAATATTTCAATGTATTTCCCAAAGGGTCCTTTGTTAAATTTAGTTCTGTTGTGACAATCATCTTGTTTGGGGCATGATATCATTGGATTTAAGTCTGAAAGGGACCCAACCACTGATTATTCCACTTTAGTTTGTTTCAAAGTGAGCAAGCAATTCCAGAAAAGGAAGGTATAACAAGTGTGGACACAGAGATGTCCATGAAAATGAGGTCATGGTCAAATGGCATATAAAAGACTGACAAGTAAGATCTTACTACAGACTAAATTTAATAAGACTAGGTATGACAGTTGTTGAGAAATGGACTTAAGTGTAAAAATTTGCAAAATCACTCGACAATGAAAATGAGGTCAAGGTCTGATGACATATAACAGACAGACAAGTACTCACCAATAACTAACTGTAGACCAAATAACAGTTAAGAAATTGACTTGAATGTAAAAAACTTTTTGCAGATTTTCAAATACTTTTTTCCAAAGTTGAACCATGAAAATGAAGTCAAGATCAAATGCACACGACTGGCCGACAAGTTCATATCATGAACTATCTGCATACCAAATTTGGTTTACCTAGGTCGGACAATTTCAGAGAAAAAGCTTACAAAAATGTTTACACTGCCACTGTCGCCAACGCTGAGGAGTAACAACTATGTCCCACAGTCGCAGGGGAGACACAAATAGGAATGTTTATGAATTTCTCATAGGGTCCCATGTTAAACTAAGTTTGGCTGTTGTGGCCATTTTGATTGGTGGGTTGGGCTACGGAATTAAGTCTAAAAGGCAACCATCCAATGACCATTCCACCAAAGTTTGGTTCCAATTGAGCAATTATAATTAGCTCCAGACCGGTTGGAGGTCACAACTATTAGACACAATTTTGAAAGGAGACCGATCACAGATCCCACCAAAGTTTGGTCTAAATTGGCTGAGCAGTTTCAGGAGAAGATTTTTAAATTTTCACCAGGTCCCCTTTATTCTATTTTTTTCCCCTAAGGACATCTTTGTTGGGGTCATGCCTACAGAGACAATTTTGAATGGGGACCATCTAAGGATCATTCCACCAAAGTTGGGTCCAAAATTGATCAGTGGTTTTAGAGGAGAAGATGTTAAAGTTTGTCTCTTTTTTCTATTTTTAGGCTGGATCATTCCACCAAAGTTTGGTCCAAGTTGGCCAGGCAGTTTTAGAGAAGATTTTTAAAATTTCACCCCTCTTTCTATTTTTAATCAGGCAGCCATCTTGGTTGGTATTCTAATCTTGGAAGGGAACTACCCAGGGACCATTCTGCCAAAGTTTGGTCCAAACTTTTAAAGCTGTTTCAGAGATTTTTTTTATGATTATGGATGGATGGTTGACGGATGGACGACACAAGATAGAAGAAAAGTGATGACAATTGCTCACATGGCCTTTTAGACCAGGGGAGGTGGTAAAAAGAAGGTTTAATGTCTCAGACTAGAAAATCGAACTTGACCTGTATTTTATTGCATCTGTAAATTTCAACACATTAGTAACAAAGGAAACAAAGCAATCATCTCAAAGTGATAAATTTTAAAATATTTTGTATCTCAAAAGGCATCCTAAAAAATTCGAAGTCTCAAAGACAAAAAGAAAAATTGACCTGTCTTTTAAGATGGGCAAATATGAAAGCATTTCTAAACAGAGAAATAATGTGTCCCAGGACATTGGTACCCCATCTCAGCAAACAGGAAGTAGAATATGACAAACCTGAAAAGCGTAGACATGGTAAAACTCACCTTGATAATGCCTCAGACCAAAAATCAATCCAACATAAAAACAAGCAAAGAAATCTTTGACAAAATCTGATGGACATATGTATATAAAAGTTAATGTTCCAAGCACCTAAAGGTCATGAAGGTGGGGGCATAAAAAAGAAATAAAAGTTCATCTGGAAACTGATTTGTTTTGGACAGACAGACAATGCCCTAACTAAATGCTCCCAACCCCCCAACCCCCAAGTATTTTCAAAGACTTTAAGAGCAAAAAAACATTTGTTACTCAGTTTTCAAAAGGGACAGTACTTAGATTGTATTAACTAAATATAAGGTTTGTCAGAGCAAAACCACATAAAAATGGACTCAATAATTTTTTAAGAAACAAGATTGTTCTATACCTACCAAACTGAAATTCACTTTCTTCCACATCATCTTGTTGACAATATTGTTTCTTTCTATTTGTAGGTGTTGATAACGGAGATATTAATTCAATATCATCAGATGTAAAGCTCTGGTCATGCAGGTTGGGTTTCTGGCTAGGCAACAAAACTCTAGGTGCCTTAAACATAGACAATTTCAAATGTAACGGTAGAGTAAGGTTCATATATTTTGTACATTAATAAATTACATGTACCATGTGTACAGGTACATAACCATGACAAATATAAAGACAGGTAATTTTTATGTATTTCTTTATTGATAAGAATATTGGTATTAGTGTTGAAAAAGTAAAACCTATGGCATAAATAATGATAAATACAGTAACATATATCTGCAGGGCATTGATAAAAATAATGTATGGTGTGCTAGGAACAACTGCTGCAATGGCCTCAATTCAAATTTTTAATGCCCTTTTCAAATTTTTATTTCTTTTTAAACAAAGCTTGATGTTTATGGCTTTGTTAGGAATTTAATAGAATTAGAAATTTAAATATATGTGGTTTTTTAAATGAATTTCTCATAAGGTCCTATGACTGTTACAGCCATCTTGATTGGCAGGCAAAGATATTTAATTAAACTAGGGGACCATTCCACCAAAGTTTTGTTGCAATTGGCTTAGCACTCTCAGAGTATCAGGGTTCTGGGGCAAATTTTGGTAAATAAATATTCCACTTATATTTGGTTGTAATAAGCATTTTAGATCACAAAAGAAGATTTGAAATTGAACATTCCTGGGTTACAATGTTAAACTATGTTTGGCTGTGATGGCAATTTTACGTTGAAAAGCAGAACTGCAGTAAAATTTTTTCAGATAAGTTTGGTAACAACTGGTGCAGTAGCTTCTGAACAAATCACCCTAAAGCGGGAGCCCTGAGTTTCAGTAAACTAAAAATATAATGTCATTTTCCCAATAGGACCATGTTAAACTTTGATGAATGTGTCAAACAAAATTTTGCTAGTGCACCATTGAAGGACCATTTAAGTAAAATTTGGTCTCCAAAGTTCCTCTGGGCATCAATTAAGAAATAATTCAAGGCAGCCAATATTTGTTCTGATAGTAAAATGACTTTGTTTACACATCAATTTTATTCTGAATGACAGCGAGGGATAAATTTGTGTAACAACGAGAGCCCATGGTAAAATCAGAACAAATTATGGCTGCCTTGAACTATTTTTATTCTAATATGGTAAATATGTAACTATACTCAATATCAGAGTTTGCTGGAATGGGTAAATACGTTGTGAAAGAAAAACTGTCTACCGTATTCTTATAAAATGGTGTTAATTTTGTAGATTGAAAAAAGTGCAAGTAACTTGCAATAATACTTTTAGCAATCGGGATGTATTTAAAGCTGAGCCGAGTTTTTAATTCTCTACGGGGATTTTACATTATAAAATTAGCCATTTATTTGCCAGAAGTGGTGAATTGCACGCGCTAGCGCAAGACCGGGAGTATACATTGTCAACTCTTGGTAATAATTAAGTTATGAATGGAATTTTAAAAGTAATTCTTCTGATATGTATCGCAAGAGGGGGTCCGAATAAAATGAGCGCAATTTTTCAAATTACTTCATCTAGGTCAAACCTCAGCGCTCCTGCAAAAACAAATATGGCCAACCCTTAACGTTAAATCCCCGTTATAAAATTCAGGGGCAGATAATAGTATGCAAAAGACTTTTGCATAGTGTAAAGCATGAACCGTTCACCGTGGGATAATTCTTTCTTTTGATTTAAAATAAATCCAAAGGCTGAAACGCACTTATAATTTAATAATGCCCGAAATTCGTACTCCAGAAAAGCTTGACATAGAGGATACAAGGGATAATATTAATCAATGTTCGTGCATTAAAGCCAATAATCTTTTACTTTAACAACAGAACTTCGAAAAGCCTGTTAAAGCTGCAATTACGTTATATGACGTCACTTTTCTGACGCTATATTGCATTACTGCAATATGAGAAAATACTGCACGCTAAATTTTGGTTGCCTTGTTTGGGAAATATCATCCTGCTATAAAAAAAAGTCCACAGCAGGATACCTCGGAAAAGAAGAAAAAATAAGAGAAAAAAATACAAAGCAATGTTGAAACAAACAACTAAAATGAAAACAAGGAAACCGATGATTAGAATACGGGTCTTTAAAACATGTGTATGAGCTGGGAGGGAATGTATCCTTTTTACCGTCAATCTACCCCGTCATGGTTATCGAATTTAAATCGGAAGTCAAAACTTTAGGAGGAAAATATTTTGGGAAACAGATCTGCAAGTGGTTTCGACCCTCCAATTGATTGAGAAAAAATTGAATTTGGCTATCTTGCTTTTGATGTCGTTCGCTTTTGATCGTTGGTTATCCTAAACTGAAATACATTTATATTTTTGTAATAATTTTGTTAAATGTCATAATTTTCAGTTAATGTCGCATAATTTTTTTAAACATATATGTGGGCAAGTCGTATATTTCTATGAAATCAAGAGGCACGTTTAGGGTTATTATTATTAGTTAGAAATTTTCTAAAAATTGAATGTTAGAAAATAAGCCGTAACGAAAAGATTTAAATAAACAATTTAAAAATGTCAAGTCATTCGTAAAAAAAGTATATGAATTATGGTCTCCAGCAAAAACGGGAAAAGTGGTTCAAGTCACTTACAACTCAAGTTATTTCAATGTCTTGAATGTTAAATCATACACTTTAAGTTATCATTCAGACGATTCCTTTTCTTTATCTGTAGAATTTTTGATTTTTATAAAATGTTTGACGGTTTGTGATAGTTTTGATATCCCTTTAACGAAGAGCTGTGCAATGCGTTTTTCAAATTTGGGGTTATCGAACTTTTAATAAAAAATATATTTTTAAACTTCAAACATACAAAACTGTTAACTCTGTAAATGTTATGCGACGAAAGGAATTTCATAGAAAGTAGCCCTAACATCAAGTTAACAATGATACTAGTAATTAAGCTTTAAAACTATTGTAGAAATTTGTAGAAGCCATTCCAAGAATTATCAAATTTATCCGACACAAATGCCATTATCCTCTTTAAAAACGGGAATGTCTATATCATGTATATCATATTTTCAACAGAAACCTAACTTAAAATACATACTGTTTTTGTATGATCCATCCAAATGCAGCTTTTTTACAAGTTCAAGAAAATGAAGTATTGTTCAAAGCAATCATCTCATAATACGTTTTGATTATGACGTTTCCGCGTTGATATTTAACTTGAATCATAACAGCAAAATTTTTAATTTCAATAGGCCAATTTTCTTACTCAATAATTATGAATAATAACGGTATTTGATAATTCTTTTAAATGTTGGGCAGTAATTTTATTAATTACTACATATATAGAGTCAACAGAACTAGAATCCCAAAGACACAGCATGCTTTCGTTATTATCAATTACGTATGCTATATTAAACTGTTTTAGGTTTTTTACTCGTAAAGCTTATTGTTTTCTTACACGTTTTGTTATATTACTTTTTTCATATAGAATGAACGTCTTAATTTTATTGATTAATGAAACTTAAATGTGATTCCTATAATGCGTACATTCGTTAGTGGCTTTATACATGTATGCCTTTTTAATATGATCGACATGTCAAATTTATAAATACAAGAATAACACAGGTATGACCGGTTGTTGCTACATTTGGTATGCTTCATAGTTCGTTTTGGGACGTTTAACAGCTTTCCTTACGTTATGGATTTTCGTTCATTGTTAAAGGGCCGGGTGTACCCTGACGATATAAAAGTATTTGTGATGTAGATTTGATGAGTGACTCATTGGAACGCATAACAAAATCACCAATTTTTAAATAGTTTTCTAATCGTTCTAAAGGCATTGTATAGACGTCTAGGTCTTGATTTTTAAAAATTTGTGTGCAGATCTGACATTAACGCCATATTTTTCCATTTTCATACAACGTAAGAAAATTTACAATATGTATACAAACATTGTTATAGAAAAAGGAGATTTGTAACCATTTTCTATGAGACAGCCAATCAAAACGTTTAAATTACAAACATCTAGGTTATCCTAAGGCTTTCAATAATGAACACACCGTACTCCAAGTTATAAAAACGCCCCCAATATAAAATATGATGACATCCAAATGTTTCAACTAACGGCCAAATAAATAAATAATATAAACGTATACATTTAAACGCAAAACAACGACATCCACATGATTACAGTTTCCTGGCTTGGGACAGGCACGTAAAGTATGTGGCAGCGCTAAACATATCCGTGAGAACTCAACCCTCCCCTTACATGGAACAGTGGTGTGACAAAACAACATAAAAACAAAATTAAAAACCCGAAATGCAAAAGATTTAACTATTTTAGAGTGAATACAATGTACGCAGACAACTACAAATAATAACAAAATACAAGATGTACCAACCTCGAAAAATAACTTCCTGTTTCTGACAGCTAGTTCAAAGTTCAACAACAGTTTATACCAAAACTGTTACTCTTAAACTATCATAAATAAAAAGTACGCTCGGCTAAATTTTGTTTTAAAAATATTATCAAAAGCAAAAACCGGGTATTGTGCAGGTACTTTGATAGCATATAGAACAAAATTGTAACAAAATATTGACTAAAATAAGTTTTTATTTAAATTATTTAGCAGAGATTCGATTAATACAACATTCAAAGATCTTAAATAATATTACGAATGTAACCTTTATAACATTATTCAATTGACTGACAAGTCTCATTGGGTTGAGTTTAAATTTTCGAGCTTTATTTACCACATTTTCATAAAAGTTTGGTTGTGATATTCTGTTTTCCATCAATTGTCTGCAGGTGGAGCAAAAATTTAAAATTATATCTTTATATTTATGATAGAATTTTACAATAATTTACCAGATTTATGGTAAAGAAATCCTTGACTGAATAGTTGGCTAGCAATACAAAGATTACATGCCTTAACATCTCATACATCGCTGCTAACACAGGCAAAATGGACAAGTTACGAAATATATAAACCGTATAAAGGCGCTAAAAGGAAATCCCTGTCAAGAAAGGACAAATTTACTACACGGAATGAGAAATCGTTTCTCTTGTCGTATATTTTAGTTATTATTTAACTGTTATTATAAACTGTATTTTTGCATCAAATGCAATTTTCAAATAGGACTATTAGATCTAGAGGATCATATCTCCAAATTATCATTTCAGGTCAGCAAACTTTTGAAGACAAGATACTAGTTCTGCTAGTTTTTACTTGTCCTTTCTTAAAATAAGTTTGTTATGACATCTTTGTTAAAAAGCTAAATTTGAAACGGTTTTTAAAAGAATATCATTTAAGGACAAGAAGATGACTTTAGGCAAACATTTTCAAAAATAAATATTCCTTACAGTTTATTCATACGAGTGCTCCCTAGGGACCACATTGGCCTGGTATAGGAGAAATATGATCAATAAAATTCTTCAAGACTACCATTAAAGGACCAGTCTTTCACAGTAGGAAAAAGACGAAGCAAGCGGTTGTAGACAAGAATATATTTGGAAACAATGTAACAATCATTTCTTAAATTGGCACATCGGAGTCTCAAGAATTCGACTTTAGGGGAGACCCTCTCACTGTGAAGTAATAATACGTATGAAAAGATATGGGGTAAATGTCAGAAATGCTGCACTCCAACCACGAGAAAAACAAGAAATTTTAAAATCTAGAGGTATCGACAAAACCGTCAACAAGGGTGGAATACCACTCCTTGTAAAAAGCTCTAAATCACCCAATTAAGAAATCGTGTATGTGTAAAATAATGCTGCTCGTGCATGAATTTTATCAAAAATGTACATGTTGCAAAACATTAAAATCAAAGACAAACCTATGACCACAATTCCTGATTTGAGACATGTGGTGTGGTCAAACTAGATTAGTGAGTACCCAACACTCCTCCCAACGAGTGGTCAAAGGAAAAAATCAAAGAAAAGCTAATAATATGTGACGTATTGTAGACTACCACAATCCATGTACATAAAAGATTGTTCTCCAGATTTTGAAAAAGAAATACAAAATTCATACCCCATCTCTCCTTTTGCCCGTAAAAGTCTAAAGTTTTGTGCCTAGTGCCACCCCTCACTTCTGCTTATATTGATTATTGTTGGAGTGGCTCTGGTCGTTAATATATATTTGCCACCGGTATTACGCATGCAGCAATAATTAAAAAAGGTCTTTGGTTAAACTGAATTTGGCTGCATATGATAGACATGTGATTTTTTACAAAATCTGGTAATTTAGATATTTGCGCTCCGAAAGCGTTCGTTGCTTCTGTTGGCCATTCCAGTAGTAAATCACAACAACGTTGACGACAAGAAAAGATAAACCCTCATTGTTAATTTCTATGGATACTTTATAACAGTCAATCACTGGAATTTGTTGGCCCAATCAATCTGCGTCGTTTATTTGCGTTTCAGCATTCTACTCCCGAGTTTTTTTACTCACAATTGATCAAAAAGAAAATGATACCTTTTCTAACCGACGGATTACACGCTGAAAATCGGAAGAATGATGTATACAAATTTGATAAAACTGAAAATAAAACAATAACCTGCGTAAAATACATGATATAAATTACAACTGAAATAAATCATTAAGCATTTTGAATTTACGACAGGAATAAGAATAAGAGAACTTGAATTATCACTGCAAAATCTCTATTTATTGCGTTTAAAATTGCTTCCAGACACGTAAATACGGATTTAAGATTTGCATAAAACATCCATGTTCTTACAATAATGGATTTTTCAGGAAAGAGCAGATGCTTTACATCTTTTAAATACATTTCATACTAAGGTATACTACGATTTAAAAGTAAACAAGTTCTTTGAAATATTTCATTTACATTAATGATCAAAAGAGTAATATTTCAAATGGATATCGGAAAACGATAACTTATGGAAAGACTTAGTTTCATATGAAGCTTCCTTCATTACAAGGGCCAACTAGGTACTGCGTTTGAAGTTATTTTCTATAGGTTGGCCGATATTGAATATCCGTTTCACAGATAAAGACATATCTTTTCCTGTGCTGTCCGATTTTTGCGCCTGGAGATTGGATTGTGATCTCAGGGCACCTTCTCTTTACACTAATACCAGATTGAAAATTGAACAATGCGCCGGGTGTCTTTAAAGAGGCAGGAACTGCTTACCCTTCTGGATTTCATTAAAAACACTCGCCGTATTGTCCATTTTCCAATCAGGTATTAGTCATTTCTGGGTAAAGTGGAAGGTTTCATGGGATCACAACCTCCAAGAAAAGCCTGTTTTTGTTTTACTTCGCAAATTCACAGGAAAGGGTTCGTCATCATCTGTGAAATGGATATTCCACACCGGCCGACAAGATTGTGATGTATTCACGGTTTTATTCAATAAAAGCAGATCACATAGTGTTCAAATCTCAAGGAGATTTGTGTCTTTCGCAAAAATGGTAGCCTAGGCGAGGTAAAGATCTGCAAAATAAGGAAATGTATGTTTCTCTCGCATCCCCTTTAAAGGTTACACAAAAGTCTCCCAAGTTACATGGGGGTAAGTTACCAAGAATATCCGGAAAAAACCGGTATGAAATCATCAAAACTGACTGGGCAAAAAAATTATTTTGACAGAAGTCGTTTTAAGTGTGAAAATGCCTAAAAGGATCAACTGTGACTTTGAGATGAAGAACAGCAATCAAAGCGCTGTTCCTTTGTTGGAGATTTTTGTCTCATGAATATTTACACCATATCCCCCTTTTTTCTATTTTGGGACTGACCCTTTCGTTCGTTATTATTTAAAGATTAACACTGTTTTACCTTCAGTCTGATCTTCGATTCAAAATAAGGATATAACAGATAATTGATTTGAAGACACTATAACATAAAGTACATTCGAAATTCCAGTGTAAAATACCCATGTGATAGAATATATTGATCAAAGCTGCAGAGCTTTTGCATTCAAGACCATTTTTGGTCAAAATTCGGTAAATCCTAATTAAATAAACATATCATTCAAGACAAAAATAATAGAAAATTACTATATCCCCAGATGATTAACGGGCAAATTCAATGAATCAGTAAAATAGACTCATCCTTGTAATTTTATGATATAAGGTTTCTGGAATTACCACGAAGAATAACCTATTGACACATAAAGCCATATTTCTAAATACATCATTTTGTTAAAAGGTTAATTCAAATTCAAAAATTTATTTGAGAAAAAAAAAAACACGCTTGGTAAGAGTGGCTGCGCTACACAAACATCCAGCCTACAGACGCGTAATTTTTTATCAATGTTGTATCAATGCAACAATGTAATGTTTTAAGGTCTTAGGTCACATATTTTTTTCAAAGACTATGGATTTTATTATTAATGCAAATTTTCCAATTAAAAAATCAGAATGTGTAACTAACACTGTAATAACTGAAGAGCTTATGATTAATCTTTTGCATTGCTGATGACTACTGGAAAGTTACTTGCAATTGCGCCACCTCACACCATTGTATGTTTAGACATTAGACACGGAGAGAATATATGATATCGTTCAAATCTTTAACTCACTTGATGAGATGACTGGAAAAATATGGTGACCATTGTTTGAGCGGGTTAGTACAATACATTGGATTATTTTTATACATTAATGAAGTGTAAAACTAGGCACTTACCTTTAAATCGTTGTGCTTGGCTTTGCATTCTTTGTACAATTCACCAGTGACGAAACATCCTCCTAACAGTCAAAACAGGCAGTAAACTGAAGCTTTGATCAATCTTTTTAGCAGTTCTCAAGAACACATTTGTTTATCCCATCATTCACAGGCCTAAATATGACGGCTTGGATGATTAACCGGCAACAAAGTAACAATAATCTGTAAGAACCTAGTATGAAGAATCTATCCCATGCTTATACTGGTTTCATCCAATCACATATTTCCAACAATATTTTAGAAGTAATTATTATTAAAAACATGTGAGTAAACAAAATTGGGTGCAATTTTCATCAACGATTTCCCTAAAAATTCCGTTTGTTGATCGGATGAAGGCAAAAAGGCACCGGGTTACAATACTTGGTACAGTTAACGTTACTAAATGGAATATCTGTTATACATTTCGTTCTCACCAGGATGATGTTGAAACATCTCCCTTGCTTGCGACCGTCTCGTTGCCAAAGGAACTACACTTCAAACCAACCGAATGTACAACTTTTTATGCTAGTATATTTGATATCAATTCGTTGATCTATTTGGGACAATAATGAGCTCACCTTAGAGTGGGGTTTCCCCTTAGTTACAGGTCTTATGTAGAAAAAATACAGATTAACAAATGTTGAATATGGTGAATTTTGTTATTCTCTATTTAAAAGAATGATTATGGAATATATGTCAGAAAGACACATTCCACATCTTTTCGGAATTCTGTACTGCATAATTTCTTTTTAGTTCACTAGATGTCCGAGTGGCACGAAACAAGTTCTTAAAAAATAGTGCCTTGCATTTCTTTCCTGTCATCAGTAGCATCAGACCCAAAGAGAGGAGACCTCTGGATTGATTCCGAGAAAAAAGTTCGAATGTCGATATTGATGTGTTAATGCCTATATTTACATGTCAGGTATTTAGATGACAAAATTGCATCACATTATAAATATATAATTAAAAAAGACCGTTTAAGGAACACTTTTAAGCTGCTTTAGAGAAGTGTAATAGTTCAACTCCATTGACGGACATAAAGTAATGGCACAAATTAACTGAAAGATTATCAAAATAATAACATAAAATCTAGAATAAAATTTTCTTTCAAACTTTTGATAGCTGAATGAAAGCACCAAGAACAAAAAATCTGTTTTTCATTTTTAATTTTAAGACCTTATCAAACAAAATAATACAGTTATAAAGATATATTGACATGAAAACAAAAAAATGACATCACAATGGTAACAGAAAATATAAGAGCTAACTACAATATGATGACAATGTAAGATAATGATTTAATAAAATGGCAGCTTACCGTAAAACCTATTCCAACAGTAGCCGAGAATGAACCTGCTTGAAATTTTCCCTGGTCAAATTGTACTAACAATGAGGTTTTTCCTACTCCACTGTCCCCAACTAATATCGTCTGAAAATAACAAAATAATATTTCGTTATTTTTATATTCTGAAGGCTTTTTAATATTTAAATATTAATATGTTACCCATAGTCTTTGAAATTTAAAAACAATCTAGAAAAAAATAAATTAGTAAATCATGGCTTGTGTCTTTAGACAAGAGGAACTACTCATTCTGCTGGACCACCTGAGCTCCTGTCGGTTTCAAAGGGTCTTAAGATTTGAAAATTTTATTTTTGTATAGAAACATCACAAATTTTTATCCGTTTTATATCTCAGAAACTAGATCATTGACATATTACTTTTTTCTTATTTTGCTTATTGCATTTTTCAATAATAAATTTATAAAATAAAAATATTTTGGAATATTACTGGAGTAGCATGTTCAGTGTAGAATACCCATGCGAGAGATCATAAGTGCATAGTCCAAAGAGACGAGACAAATTTAAAACAAACTAAAAGATAAAACGTAAACAAAAGGAACAAAGGCTTGGAATCCACGAACTCCTTTACA
>JARWCS010189674.1:0-14028 GCA_034783895.1 Geukensia demissa | reverse complement strand
GAACTTGTTCTCGTCCTGAATATGCATGAAATATTTGCCACTGGACGTTAAGCAACCATCAATCAATCAATCAATCAACTTGAACATTTGACGTGGTAGTTTAGAATTCGATCAAAGAGTGTGATTCCATACTCATCTTAACACCTTTCAAGAGGAACTCCATATTTTGAACATTCGTCAATTTCATATTGATATATTTTTAGTGTCACTTCTATTATTATTTCATAATGCTGAAACCGAATGGCAGCGTGTAGGTTGCAAATCTGTAATAGGTTACGATCATTAAGCTTAACTTGAGAAAAGATTAAAATCATGCGTAATAAATTGAAATTGTGAAAAATCTTAGCTTTAAAGCATCGTATTGCATGTACCATCCACCTGAACATGGCCATTCACTCAAGAATTAAGAACTAGTTCCAAGTCGAGTTAAACCTCATAAATAGGATTATATTTTTTCAATTTGTAAATTTAACTTAATTTGTTCTTTTTACCACTGGGAAAGATCAATGCTTAAATAATGAATGTCATAGATGCAAAATCGTTTTACCATTATAATTATTCTAACACCAGAACTGTTTAATATTGCTGTAGGATATATAATTAAAAATTTGAAATCAGTTTTTGAACGAATACAAGATGTGCTACAATATTTTTTCTTTGAAGGTTGCGTATTGTTCAAATAGCAGTGGATTACGAAAAACAAATAATTTTATGAGCTGTCATGCAAATGCATGTCATTCATGCAGTTTAAGTATTAAATAAAAATTTCGTCATATAATTGTTTTACAAGGAACATTAGGATTTTTCTCAGCGTACATAAGCTTTATACAACGACTGTTCCGGATTGCAACTTTTTTTTTGAAGATTATATTATATTTTGTAGCTGAATTTTATTCATTCAGCTCCATGAAAAAAATGCTAAAGCTTTTAATATAGTGTGCATGAATATCACATTAAATGATATGACAACACAAATTCTTTGCAGAGCGTAGTCTTTCTAAGTCTTCTTACGACGGTTTTACATTAGCTACAAAATATGATCAAGAACATCGTTAATTGTATACAGTTTATATTTGACAGAATTTGGCATACAACATTGTAGATCAATTATCAACGAGTTATCCAGAGGACTTATTCGTTTGTCACTGCAAATAGGTGTTAATTATAGACACCGTCATATCATAATACATAATTTGATTGATGGCATCAATTCGGGCATCTTTACATGATAAAATTAATAGTAGATATAAATTGGGTATTGACAGTAACGGGAAGATACGTTTGTTATTTGTTGTATTCAGTATACAGAGTCAGTTTGTATTTTCAGGTACACATCGTTTTATTATAGATCTTGAGATTCATCTTAGTAATAATTCGATTGATTGATTGATAAGTGTCCAAAATACGTAGGCAATAATTCAATCATATCATAGCGAGAACATACACAAATTACCATGGCATAAAATACATTAAATTATTAGAGTAAAGAGAGAATTACACGAAAATATCAATCCTTATTCTAATAAAACTAACAAATCAAAATTTCAAAGACATAAGAAACATCGAAAATTATTAAAGTGAAAAAACTCTCTTCCTTACCTTAAAAATATGTTTCATTGCAACGCAAGCCAGTTGTATTTTATTTTTATTTTTTCTTAAGGATACATTAAAGTTTTTTATTTTGAAAATGATTGACAATAGCCTATACCTAAAGTATGTTTTTTAGACCCGAGAACCAAATAAAGATTAATTGATTGTTGCTTAACGTCCAACTGCAAACATTTCATGCATATTCAGGACGGAAACAAGTTAACAAACAATAAATCAATATGTAGACTGTGAGCAAGGGACCGGTAAAGAGAGACTTTTCATCTACCACTGGAAAAATTGCGGGTTCGATAGGAGCGGAGAATTTAGCCTTGTAACTGACCGCCTACTGAAAACTCAAAATGAGCTGTTACGTGCTAAGGACGTGGTATTTCCTAAACACGGGGCGTCATTAACGTCTCCCTCTGGATGGATTGTGTATTTATATATCCCCACAACCAGGGACTCGCCTTTTAGAGGACTAGTGCCTCCAGGGCGGAGATACCTAGTGCTTATTCTTTCCCCGGCACAACTTTTGCGAAGGGGAGTTCGAGTATTTATACATTCCGCTCGAACTAACGTACGCCCCTTCAGCAGGGGTTCTACCTGCAGGCAGAAAACCGAACGGCTTATTTCTATACCCCTGCCGCCCTCGGGGGTAGCATAATAGAAGAAGTGCCTGTGCTAACAAGGTGTAATGCTTAGCTTGCAAACGTCTACATTAAAGTTAACGATACATTTTTAATGAGTCGAGTCTAAAATACAGTTTAAATACCGGACTGTCCGTACCATTGCAGCGATATTGTTCTTCGTTGTCCTGTTCCAAATTCCAGATAGTCGGTTCCCTCAAATTAAATGTTTATGTTTCCGGAATCTTTCATGTATTACCCGTCCAGAAAGGACAATGGTCGTTAAGTCGCGTTTTTAGCGCAAGAATTATCTATTGTTCTATACCGTTTGTATTGAAAAATGTCTTTTTAAAGAAAATCGAACTTCTTACTTTAATTGGTTGTACAACGGTCACATGACACAAAGGAATTGCTTAAGATGTGAAAATACTCCGAAATTACTTGAATTGACACGAAATTTGATACAATTTTGTCAATTTGATATATCGCACAAAAAAATCACAACCAAACTTTACACAATTAAAGGTCTATAAAGTAAAATGTGATTTTTTTTTCTGAGGACTTATTGGTGTTTATACAAAAAATGTTGCATTCTGGTCAAATGTGCCCTAAATTTGTCATTTTCATGAAAATAATATGAGTTTACAATTTACTTTAGAGAAATCACATTGAATAGAGCAAATAAGGACAGCAGCAGTTGACTTATTTAAATGTTTCTGTTTCAGAAGGTAAAATAAAAACTACAGTATACGACAAGAGAGACGATTTCTCATTCCCTTTTGCAAATTTTCCCTTTTTTTACGGGGACGTTTCTTTGGCTCCTTTATACGGTGCATATATTTCACAACCTGTCCGTTTTGCCCGTGTATGCAGCGAAGTTTTGTTTTAATGAAAATAATCTTTATAATACCAGCAAATTACTATGTCAACGTACATGTATTTTCGTTACCATAATTAGTTACAGCATCAATAACCAAATTCTTACATGAATAAAACGATATAATTTTAGAGTTTTGTTGCATTTGAAGAAAATTGATTAAAACATGATATCATATCCATTTTTTTTATAGAAAAGTGGTCAATAAAGCTCGTAAATTAAAAAACAACCCATTGGGACTAATAAACTTATAAATAAAATTATCTTTATAACATTATTTATTAAAATTTAAAAAAAAATTATTTTCTTTGGAATCAGCATTGACTCTCTGCTCAATAATTAACACCAAAAACAAAGATTATTCAATACTTTTTTACAGGTTTTTGTCCTACATTTAGTCGGTTCTTTTATTCTTGGCACTTGCACAATACTTTTTTCTCTTTGGCTATTATTGATATTTTACACTAAATCCAGCAGACTTGTTTTGATTGATTTCTTAGCTTAAGAAACCCACTTTTCTTCCAACCGTGAAATAGCTGTCAGAAACGGCGAACATTTTTTCGAGGTCGGTACATCTTTTTTGTCTGGAAACTAATATCGATTTCAAAAGTAAAATGCAGTTGGTTTTAAAATATAAAAAAGTAAATGTGGCATGATTGTCGATGAGACAGTCATCCCCACCAAATAACAGTCAAAAATAATCTTCTACATGTCCCATTATGACCTTCAATAAGGAACAGGTGCCCATACCATAATGAAAGTTGTAAAAATCCCAAAATACAAAATTAGAAACTATTCATAAAACACGCGATCGAGTTTGTTTTTATGTTGTTATGTCAAACCGCTGTCTTAGGTTAGGGGGGGGAAGGTTGTTGAGTACTCACAAATATGATTAACCCGTCACATACATTATGTGCCTGTTCCAAGCCAGGAACCTGTAATCTAGTGGATGTCGTCGTTTTTATATTGAAGTGTTATTTGTTTTACATTACATACTTATTTAACGATAGAAGTTACATCTATTTTTGGGGACTTTTACGGTTTGTCTTACATTAGGATGTGGATGTGTGTCCAGTATTGAAGGTCTTGTGTCGATGTTTGTATTTTTATAAAGAATACACAAAAAATCGCCCAAAGAGCACAAAAAGATCATGCACGCCATAATCTCGGATCTCCTATGGATCTCTCAGAGGTCTTATAAAGAAACTTTTATTTCTAAAGGATCTCTCTTGGCCACAACTGTTTTCTCCACAATATCCTAGATCTCGCAATGGTCTCCGTTGGTAGCAAAGCAATTTAACAGCAAACGCCCAGGGGAAGGTCACTACAGAATGCAATGTTATCACCGATCTTTGACGTTTTCTCACAGTAGGCGAGCATTTAGTGCGAGATTGCTCATTTATGTCTACATATGGCAATGAAATATTAGCCTGTATATTATAGAAGAAAAAGACTTCTAGAGACGATTAAGGAGGTTCGGGGGTCTTAATAAAAATTGATAGAATTTTCTTATACTTTGTCAAAAGCTGTTCGAAAAATTACAACCATACTTTCTGAGGAGGAAATAATTAACAATCATCGGTCGGTCTTATCGTCATAGGGAATATCCATCAAAGATGATGATTGTGATCTTCCTACTTTGTACTGGATACCAAAGTTACATAAATGTCCGTACAAACAACGCTTTATAGCTGGATCTGCTAGATGTACAACCAAACTATTGTCTCAGCATTTGCATCTATTTTGACAGCTGTCAAAACGGGCCTTCAACGATATTGTGCGACAAGTTATTCAAGAAGCGGTGTCAATCAAATGCGGATATTAAAAAAACTCCAAACATTGGAAGGATATTTTAAGATCTCTATCCATTTCAGTCATTAACAGCATTAAAACATTTGACTTATTTATCTCTATAACACCATACCTCATTCACAACTGAAGGAAAGATTGAAAGATTTTATAAATCGGTGCTTTAAAAAAATGGCACCAATAGATACACATATCTTGTCATGAAAAAATATACAGAGATCGAAATTCAAATGATTGGGTTTTTGATCGATAATATATTTGTTCAGTTCGATGGACGGGTTTCCAACAGTATATCGGCATTCCAATGGGAACCAATTGTGCACCACCCTTGTCCGATTTGTTCCTTTACTCGTATGAGGCAGAACCGAGTTCCTTCTTAAACAAAAACAGAAAAAATTAGCCCAAAGCTTTAATTTCAGGTGCCGGTATATTGATGATGTTTTGTTTCTCAAAGATTCACGTTTTGTAGATTTTCTTCATCTTATATATCCCAGCCAGCTCGAAATTAAAGCTAATACAGACACTGTCAAGTCTGCATCTAATCTTGACCTTCACCTCGAATAACTTTATTTGGATCACATCTCTTCCGGTATTTGGTTGGTTGAACACTATTTTACTGTTTTAAATATAAAATTATCGAAAATTTTGTTAGAATATTAACAAATACCTTCTAAACGTCAATTATGTGACAATTTACAACAATAAAATAAATTTGAAACCATAACTATACCACTTTAACTCAACAACTAACAGCAGAACAAATTCTGGTTGGACCTTTAAACTTGGGAAAATGAAAGATTTCTTTTAACAGATCTTACCATAGAAATATCGGGATGTTCTTGTTTTCAAATACAAATGTACTCACTTTTTTAGGCAAATAATTTTGAATTACAATTTTTTTCAATGTTTAGCCCATATGGTTTAACAGTTTTAATAGGCTGTGTTAACATTACCCTCCTATTAAATCAATAAGCATATATAAATTTTTAGCGAGAAAATAACCCCCAACTGGAACTGATTTTTAGTTATAATAAATGCTAGACAAATGAGCAATTTCAGGCTCTTTAGACCTCCAGCATTACATTCATTGACATATAAAATCATGAAGAAATTAAGATTTTGAGTCACAATTAAAATATAAGCAAACAATTTACATATGTACTAAAAGCTATCCATACAGGGATGAAAATTTTTGGTAGGAGTTTTAATCATTTGGTGATTAATTTCTCCTCTCAATACAATAGGAAGGTTTTTAAATCTCCCTACAGTGGTCAGCAGTCAAGACAAAAGGTATTGTGTTAAATTAATGGTTCAGTTCACATTGGAAACTGACAAATGTCCCACATAATCACCTCTTAATCCTGTAGTAAATTAGGATAGGGGTCACAATAACTGTTTGCATTTTAATCTTCTTTGAAACCACTGAACAGATTTTAATTAAACTTTTCAGAAATTTTAAGTAGATGGTCCTTTATCAGATTTGTGTTTTTCGTGTCGATCGGAAATTCAAAATGGCCAAACTTAGTATAACATTGAACCCTGTGGGAATTTCATATTATCACAAGTTTCCTCTGTAGAACTTTCTTACTTTTTCTGGGCTATAAGGCCATGCATGCTTTTTTCATCATTTTGCATCTGTCGTCCGTCCAAAATGACAAAAAAGTCTTCTCTAAATCTGCTCAGCCAATTTTAACCAAACTTTGGTGGGATTGTTCTTCGGTGATTCTCATTCAAAATTGTGTCTGATGACCGCGATCCCAAACAAAAGGACGCAAGACTACAATTAGAGAAAAGGGGATGAAATTTTAAAAATATTCTTCTCTTAAATTATTAGGCAAATCTCAACCAATCTTAGCTGGAAGGGTCCTTGGATAATCCTTTACTAAAATTGTGTTCAATTAATACACCCTCGAAACAAAATGGCTACTAGTCAAAATGAACAATTGAATAACTGTAAATTCTCTGGTGCAAATTTCATAAGAAATTGACTGAGAAAATTTTTTTTAAATGTATTTTTATATGAAATACACATTGGAAAATCATAGTAACCAAATACTTTTTGCACATCTCTGTACTTCTTCAAAAGCAAAAGTTTAAAAAATGAGGCAATTCTTCAGTTTTTCTATAAAAAAAATCAGCAAAACTTAGTATCTATCTTCAATGCTTATTTCTGTTACTATTTTTTTAAGTTTCTCAACAGTGAAGGAAATTTATGAAAACAAATTTAAAATATTCATTTTGAAAATAAACTATTTCCCTTATTGATTTATCAGACAGCATTTCAATAGTCATCTTTAAAAACTTGCCAAGTATTTATATGGCTTTCAAAATGTTAATTCCATTTAGTATTTACTATCAGTACATGTTACTTTTACTACATACTGAGTTTTAAAATCTGAAAAAAATATTATGAAACTACACTCATGCAGGTGAAAATAAAATATCTGATTTACATGTTCATTTCACATTTGTCTAGAAAGAAGACTTGCATTTTGTTTTTAAAAACCTTTTAACAATGTTTTTTATTTTGATTTCGAATGAAAATGTAGTTTGTTCTTGTCTATTTGTGAAAAAATATTTTGGTTTCATTTTCAAATAAAAAAACATGCCCCCTCCCAAGATGAAACACCAGGAGAAAAAGTGACAAGTTTTTAAATGATTATGAGGGAATAGCCAGGGGAATAGATATGGTTATTAATTATTTTGAACAGGAAACATTATTTGAATCAATTAAATCAAAAAGTGTTGGCAAATTCTGTTTAGATATTGACCATCTCAAGTCTCCACCCTCTAATTTTAAAGTTAGAGAAAGACATGAGGAATTTGTTGACAAAATAGCTTCTAAGATGATTGAAAAAAGTGACATTTCAATAGACAATGCCTCAAATGTGATTGCATTCATCAAGATTGATAAACATGTATTTAAAGAAGAAATGCTTGAAAAATGCCCTATATACTTAATAGATGGAAATCATAATATTAATGCACAAAAAATCGCGAACGAAAAAACCAAGGATTGGCTGTTTAAATTCAGATTGGTACATATTTACTGCAATTTAACACCAGAAGAAGGTCTTGTATTGGGGACAAGCAGGAACCAAGATTCCTGTACGGTTCTAAAGTTCTCAGATTATGAGAAAGTTAGCTTTGTTAGAAGATATCTTAATCTTCAAATCTATTTTATAGATAGAATGCATAACATAATCATCCAGAAAATGTTGTATAAAAACCCAAAGATTGAATTTTCAAATTGAGATTATGATTCACATTCCCATTAAGCTGCATTTCATTGAAAAGTTCAAGAATGTAAAAGTATGCTCACAAATTATACATTTTATTGTAACCATGTGTTGTTTCTAGAGTTTTCAAGCAAAGAATGATGTGCCAAGTTATGTACTATTTTGAAATACAAATTGATTATATGATAATTTTTTATACATTGATTATATAAATAATTTTTATACATATTTTATTTTTGTTTATTTGTTTCTTCTTCAACATTTAATAATCTGATAAAGCAGTCAGGAATGACAACCTATCCCTTTGTCTGATATTTCCGAATAGCAAATACACAAAAAGCTGCATCAGTGACAGAGACACATTACTAAATGGACATTTTTTCTTATGTACACAAATGTATGGCTTCTAGTTGTTTTAGATATGCAGCTGAATGCAAAATGTTACTTAAGGAGGTTCGCTCCTGAATTTCAAAATAAATCCATTTACAAATAGTTGGTATTTTTTTTAGAGATATCTGATAAACAAATAAAAAAAGCAAAGAAAAAATATAGGTTCATGTACTTGTTTTCAAGCTAATTAAGATTAAAAATTTGGCGGGAAACCAAACTCCTCTGGACTTTTCATACAAAAAACCTATGAATGATTTTGTCAATAAAATTAATGACAAAATAAAACCAAATTCAAAATATTTGGCCAGACAGTATAATATGAGGTATACTATTAAATTATCATAAAATAATATGGGGTCCATGGACAAAAATGTTTAATGTATTTGATTGGTAAAAGACCAAGGATCTCGAAAATTTCAAACCGAATGGCGGACAATAGGAGCAAACCTCCTTAAGTCACTTATATGGAGAATATGAAAATGACTGTTCATGAGACAACCATCTACGACGGACAAATTTGAACTTCTACAGGTCGTCGTAAAGCCTTCAACAATAGATTTTGATCCATAACCTAAAGTAAGCTGTAAAAGGCTACAATAAAAAACCCCAAATGTGAAACAATTCAACAAAAACAACAATCGACATAATATACAGAAAACACGAAAAACAAGTAACATTAAACAAGTAAACAACGACATCCACGGGGCTACAGGTTCCCTGCTTGGGACAGGCACATAAAGTATGTGGGGGGTTAAACCAGTTAGTAAGCACTCAACCACCCCCCCCCCCATACATGGGACCGTGGTGTGACAAAATAAGAAAACAAAGTTTAAAAATCAGTTGAAATGAGCTTAACACTTGAGATCAATACCGATGACATATACAATGATGAGTAATATAAGCTACAACAAGAAGTACTGACCTCTAAAAAGTACTTGCAGTTACTGTCTGCTAGTTCAAAGCCCTAAAGCAAAAGATAAGGAACCCAAGTTTCCCTATTTTTAACATCAATAAAAACACGTCCAGTTGGCTTTAATGCAAAACTTTATAAGAAATCAAGCAAGACAAGTAGGTCAAAAAGACTTGATTGTCAAAGGAAGCATTAGTACTCTGTTCGACACATTCCTGGTCAAATATCACTGAGATGTCTCATGCAACATCCTTTATCCTGATTGCAAAATTTATTCAGTCATGTGGAAAATGTAGAGTTAAAATTACCTAATTTTTCAGATGAAGCTGATTTCTGTCCACACTGCATCTGTTTACCAAATACAATCCAGGTATAAAATGAAGTATCGTAGATCTGAACATAAGTTAAAATCTTGACCAAATTGTATTTGGAACCTTTGTCTTCTCATCAAATATCATTGAGGTATGACATGCAGTACCAATCATATGAACTTAAAAACCTAACGAGTCAGTCATGCAGAAAATGTAAGTCAAATTGTCCTAATTGTTATTGGAAGCTACATTGTTATGCATGATACATCGTACCAAATAATAGTGTGGTATGACACAGAGTGCACTATATATAAACTTAGAACCTTAACCTGAGTCAATCATTTTGGAAATGTAGACCATACTGACCCAATTGTCTATGAAAGCTGCAGTACTTTGCAAGAATTACATCCAAAGAAAAATTGATATTTGACATATGTATTAGTACAAGATCTAAACCTTAAATGAAAACTGAACCTGCCGTGTTACAAATGAACAAACAGACAAAACACTATATCAACTCTTAATTGCAACTCTTGCATGTAAACAGATACAAAAGTACAATAACTATTGACAGTGAGTGTTCATGTCAGGATGTCTATTTTTAAGCCTCAAGTTTCAAATTTTCATTTTCTATGGTTTTTTTCAAGGTTCAGAGAAGAACAGGGATAAGTATCATTAATTAAAAATCGGATCATGATACACCGGTACAATCGGCTTCTAATTTTTTGAATTTCTATCTTTTTCTTTTGAATTGTTTAGTATAATAAATAGTAAATAAATGTGCTATGTGGTACTTAATTCAAAATTTTGTGTATCAAAAAGTTCAACTTTTTGGAGTCAAAAACGGCTAATTTCAAACATCTAAATGTCAAATTTTCTAAATATACATGTAAGCGAATCAATATTTTGCAATGTTTAGTATTTAGAAAATTAAAAAAGTCAAATTTTTGATCAAATAAAAAATTTTGATACACACAAGTGTGGACACATGAAGATGTCTCGACTGAATAAGCAGCTTTGATTGAATATACATGTGTACACAAAAATAAAATTTGGCCCTGGACCATGAAATTGAAGTCAAGGTTGCTTAACATTGACAGACTAACATGTAAACCTTAGGCAGAAGCTGCTAACTAAATATAATTCAGCAACCATGCACAGTAAATGAAAAATAGACTTATCAGAAAAACTTAACTTCACTGGACCATGAAATTGAGGTCAAGGTCACATGACAATGACAGACTGACATGTACACCTGAGAATGAAGCCATATACTAAATATCAAAGACCAACAATGCACAGTTCCTGAGAACCAGACCTAATCAGAAAACTTAACCTGGTCACTGGACTATGAAATTGAGGTCAAGGTCAATTGACAATGACAGACTGACATGTACACCTTAGAATGTAGCCATATACTAATTATCATTGACATACCACGCACAGTTCCTGAGAACCAAGCCTAATCCGAAAAACTTAACGTGGTCACTGAACCATGAAATAAAGGCCAAGGTCACTTGACAATGACAGACTGACATATACTAAATATCATTGACCAACCATGCACAATTGTTGAGAACCAGACCTAATCAGAAAAACTTAACGCAGTCACTGGACCATAAAATTGAGGTCAATGACACTTGACAATAACAGATTGACATGTACACCTTAAAATGAAGCCATACACTAAATATTATTGACCAACCATGCACAGTAACTGAGAACCAGACCTAATCAGAGAAAAACTTAACATGGTCACTGAACCATGAAATCAAGGTCAAGGTCACATTACACATGGCTAGCAGATCTAGGTATTATGGTTTATAAGATGTACAATGTATATCAAAGTTTACGTCGAAACCGCCGCCGCCAGAAACGTAACATCTAAGTCTCGCTTCCCCCGACCATTTGTTGCAGGGGCGACAATAAAAAATACCCTAGATTCTCATCCCCTCCCACCCCTATTTATTCACCTGCCCATAAAAATTTCATTTGGATTTTTAACAAATTTAAGCCAATTTTTCAAGAAATATGATATAAAAGAAACTTAGAGCAGAGTGTCCATGGGACACGGATGCCCCCGCACATTTTAACAAGTGTGGACACACAAAGATGTCTTGCCTGAACAACCAGCTTTGATTGAATATACATGTGGACACTTAAATAAAATTTGTCAATGGACCATGAAATTGAGGTGAATGACCTTGACAGACTGAAATGTACACGATACAAGCTATAATAATTAAGCCCCATACAAAATTTCAAACCATTCCAAGGAGTAGTTGCTGAGTTATTTTCAGATGCAAAATTAAGTTTAAGTCCAGTTAACAGGAAGTTGACAAGCGACATCCACAAAAGTCACACACAGGATACAACTCATAGTGCTGAACTTTCATAACAAATTTCAAATAATTCCCTTAAGGGGTTGCTGAGTTTTAGTTGACGAAAATTTATGTGGATGTACAAATAACAGTAAAACTTAAGATAAAACTCGGAAAACAGGAAGTTGAATAGCCATACCAATGAAATTCACAAACACAATACAACTCATGATAGTAAAGGCCTATACAAAATTTCAAATCATTCCAATGAGTGTGTACTGCATTTTAGCTGACGAAAATTTTTCAGATGCAAAACAAAGTTTAAGTCAGGTAAACAGGAAGTTTACATGCGACATCCACAAAAGTGGCACACACGATACAACTCATAGTACTTAACCTTCATACCAAATTTCAAATAATTCCCATAAGTGGTTGCTGAGTTTTAGCTGACGAAAATTTATGTGGACGTACAAACAACGGTATATAAAACTTAAGATAAAATTCGGATAACAGGAAGTTGAAGTGGGAAACCAATGACATTCACACACACAATACAACTCATGGTTAATGGTTAAGCCCTATACCAAATTTCAAATCATTCCAAATAGTGGTTGCTGAGTTTTAGCTGACGAAACATTTTCAGATGCAAAACTAAGTGTAAGTCCGGTAAACAGGAAGTTGACATGCGACATCCACAAAAGTCGCACACACGATACAACTCATAGTGCTTAACCTTCATACCAAATTTCAAATAATTCCCATAAGTGGTTGCTGAGTTTTAGCTGACGAAAACTTATGTGGACGTACAAACAACAGTAAAACTTAAGATAAAATTCAGAAAACAGGAAGTTGAAGTGCGATACCAATGACATTCACAGACACAATACAACTCATGGTGGTTAAGCCCTATACCAAATTTCAAATCATTCCAATGAGTAGTTACTGAGTTTTAGCCGATGAAACATTTTCAGGCGCAAAACTAAGTGTAAGTCCGGTAAACAGGAAGTTGACATGCGACATCCACATACACGATACAACTCAGTGCTTAATCTTCATACCAAATTTCCAATAATTCCCATAAGTGGTTGCTGAGTTTTAGCTGACGAAAATTTATGTGGACGTACCGACGTATGGACGACTGTAACCTTGGCGTCGGGGGCATAAAAAAAAATTTGCCCGTCCATCCATTATTTTGAAAAAAGTTGAATGAGAATCGAGGAATTGATTTATTATAGCCTTACGGATGTAAATGTAGATAACAATTTTACCTGGTCTAAATCTGAACTGCACTATTTAAAGACAAATTTGAACAAAAGTCGTGGGACACAGATGCCCCCGCTATATTGTTTTGTGCATGACGAATTGGTGTGGATAGTAAGATTGGATATGGATAGTACAGACAAGAGCTTGATCTGAAAAGGGGAGACACGGTACAACTCACAATTGTGATACTTCAGACAAAATATCAAATCAATCCAACATAAACAAGGCGAGAATTCCTTGACAAAAATTTTACAAGCTGGAAAATCAATAAATTTCTCTGAAAACAGAAAGTAGACATACGACAGATCTGAAAAGAGGAGACACGGTACAACTTACCATTATAATGCTTCAGAATAAATATCAGATCAATCCAACATACACAGGCCAAGAAATCTTTGACGAAAATTTTACAAGTCGGGAAATCATTCAATTACTGGGCAAACAGGAAGTAGACATAGGACAGATCTGAAAAGGAGACACAGTACAGCTCAATATCATAATGCTTAAGACCAAGTATCAAATCAATCAAACATACACAAGCCGAGAAATCTTTGAGGAAAATTGATGGACGTATGTAGGTACGTATGGGGGTAAAACTTAATGCCCTAACGCCTAATGACAAGGGCATAAAAAAAAAACATGTTACGTAAACGCAAGTCCAGTTAACCCTAAAATCACGGAAAAATTGGAAA
>JARWCS010189563.1:0-14028 GCA_034783895.1 Geukensia demissa | reverse complement strand
GAACTAAAAGCAGTCTTTGTTGATATCAAAACCTTTAAACTAACAACACCATAGGCTCTTCTAGGGCTTTGATTATACAGTTAAACTCGCTTGTGTCGAAGTCTAAGGGACCAAAAAAATACTTCGACTCATCCGATGCTTCGAGTAATCCGTAATGGTTTTTTACTTCCGTTTGATGTCATTTTAAGAAAGTTTTTTCCTTTGATCTTTTACAATACCCAAGCTCTTAATTCTGTCGGGACTCGAGTTCAACAAGCTGTCATAATGGTGTCATCTGAATTGATAATAAATCTCGGTAAATTCACACGTATACTAAGATATTTATGCACAGTTTGCAACCCAAGGAATTAATTTCTTTACCTAGTCATCAAATAGAATTCAATCAATTTCATTTTAATTTTTTTAAAATTACCGATATAATTTTCATATCGTAAAATTCTAATTTTAAATGTTCTACCCTTTACGTACCTCTTTCTATTTTTACCTTTGCAGATCAGTGAACCTTGAAGGTTAATGGCAATATCACACGACTTGTGTACACGCGCTTCTCTTACACAAACAGATCAACTCAATCGATCAATGGTTATTAATAAAATTGAAGGATAAATAGTGTTGGATATACAATTTCACTTTAGATTCGACATTCTTTTGTTTTCATATGACTTCGAAAACAGGAAAAACTTGTCGATCGAACTTCGACTTTAAACAGGTAAATTAAGGTACTTTTTACATGTTTTGGCCAAAAAAATTATTCGACACATCCAATGTTTTCGACTCAAACGAGTTTGAATAAACAGTGTTGAATATACTTATATTATGATGGATTTATTTTCGGACCGAGCATCAACTTCGACACATCCGATGTATTCGAATTAAGAGTGTTCGACACAAACAAGTTCGACTGTATTTTGATTATATGACATCCGATTTTGATGAGGTTTCTTTTAATAAATTCTTTGTTGAAAATCATATTGAATAGACCCCTCCCGTATGTCTCTATTTACTACCATTTTTGAGTTATGAGGGGTACAAAAATGGCCACGCCCTAAATTTTAAAACTTTTTTATTTTTCATTGGATTTTGATGGGGTTTTTTGCAAATGATTCCTCGTGAAAAATGCAGAAAAAGTTGCCCAAGACATTTTTTCATATTTCCAATCATTTTCTAGAAAAAAGGGGCTGAAGGGGCCAAAAATGTTATTTTCAGAGGTTCATAAAACTTTTATTATTTATCCAATTTTAACAGGATTTTTTTCATTGGATTCCTCTCAAAGAGAGCTTTCAGTGGTATGGCATCAGATTTTTCTATCTCTTACCGTTTTTGAGTAAAAAGGGGCCAAAGGGGCCAAAATCGTCATTTTGAGGGGCTCATAGAATTTTTTATTTTTCATCCAATTTTGATGGGATTTTTTTCATTGGATTCCTCTCAATGAGAGCTTTGAAAATGCCTACATGTACAGCGGATTTTTTCTATCTTTTCCCGTTTTCGAGTTAAAAGGGACCAAAGGGCCCAAAATCGCTGTTTTGAAGGACTCGTAAATTTTCATTTTTCATTCAATTTTGATGGGATTTTTTTCATTGGATTCCTCTCAATGAGAGCTTTAAAAATGCCTCCAGCCGATTTTTTCTATCTTTTACCGTTTTCGAGTTAAAAGGGGCCAAAGGGCCCAAAATCGCTATTTTGAGGGACTCATAAAATTTTCATTTTTCATCCAATTTTGCTGGGATTTTTTGCATTGGATTCCACTCAATGAGAGCTTTAAAAATCTTGACAGCCGATTTTTTCTATTTCTTACTGTTGTGAGTTAAACGGGGCCATTTTGAGGGATATATAACATTTTTAAGACTTGTTGTTAAACACATTACAGTGTCAAACACATTATTGTATCAAATGTATATTACTGTGTCAAAAACATTATTGTGTCAAACAAGTGCTAGAACCATATGTATCTTCACTGTTCTGTTGTCGACATGCTGCGGTCGTATCATGCTGCGCTTGCGAAGCACCTCAGTTTAGCAAAGTGTTAATTGTTTTACTCGTCTCACATATTTAATGTACTTTTAACACCATATAAAGCCAAAATGTAATGATATTTATATAATTATCCCCCGCTGCAACACGGACGCGGGGGATATAGTAATGCCGGGCGTCCGTCCGTGCATTTTCCCTGTTAGCGCTCTAGTAAATTTATTTCTCGTCCAAATTTGATAAAATTTTATCAGTAGCTTTAACTCAATGATATCTCAAAGAAGTTCAAAGATGAGTCCTGGTCAAATATTTTTGTAGGAGTTATGCCCCTTAAACACTTAGAAAATTGACAAAAATTCCTTGTTAGCGCTCTAGCAAGTTTATTTCTTGTCCAATGTTGATAAAATTTTATCAGTAGCTTTAACTCAATGATATCTCAAAGGAGTTCGAAGATGAGCCCTGGTTGAAAATTTTTGTAGGAGTTACAAATGTATGCCCCTTAAACACTTAGAAAATTGACAAAAATTCCTTGTTAGCGCTCTAGCAAGTTTATTTCTCGTCCAATTTTGATTAAATTTTATGAGTAGCTTTACCTCAATGATATCTCAAGGAAGTTGAAAGATGAGCCCTGGTCAAAAATGTTTGTAGGAGTTATGCCCCTTAAACACTTAGAAAATTGACAAAAATTCCTTGTTAGCGCTCTAGCAAGTTTTAAAATTTTATCAGTAGCTTTAACTCAATGATATCTCAAAGGAGTTCGAAGATGAGCCTTGGTTGAAAATTTTTTAGGAGTTATGCCCCTTAAACACTTAGAAAAATGACAAAAATTCCTTGTAATTTCAATTTTATCCTTGCATATTATATGCTGGTATTGGATTTTAAACATTGTCGGTATAGGAGTACCAACTAGAAAATTGTAATTTATCCTTAAATGTACATGTAGCTTCTTCGGGCAAAACCTTTAGTGTTTTAGTTACAGTAAGACAATTAAAAGCCATATTATAATGATAGTTACATGTACCTTTATAATTCAGTTTTGTCCTTGCTTTTTCCTAGTATTGGATTTTTTATAATAAACATTTCAGGAATTGGATAGGACCAACCAGGGTTCTCAGTAAGATTTGACTTAGACGAGTCCAAACTTCACCTTTTAAAAATTTTGGTGAGTCCCCCCATTGTGAAGATCTTTACTCTAAAAATTAAGGTGAGTCCACGACAAAAATGGTGAGTCCAGGACTCATCTGCATGAGTTACCGAGAACTCTGCCAACCTTAAAAATTGGACTTTCCTCTCCAGTATAACTCTTTGGAACAAATTCTTAATTATTTAACTCACTTTATATATTAAATGTTTTTTTTAAAACTGAAAAAGCCAAAATTAAACTGTGTATACTGCTGGGGAAAAGGGCATCTGAGGGTAGTGTTGGGAAATCGGCTTGAAATCAATATCGATTTACTATCGGTTGGCATAAATCGATCAACTATCGATTGTTTAATTGGTTCAATTGCAGATACCTCCGTGTCTCAATTTGTACTTTTATAAAGTTGGAATTTCATGGAAATGAAACAAATATTCTGATTAATTTGAAAAATTTTAATAAACACTATTTTCTGACCATAATATCCAGTAATAAACCTAGCATATTTCATGTACATTTGTACATGTATTTCCTAGAGATAATTAAAAGAAGGTAGCTATTCCATTTCTGGATTTTATTCACAATGTTTAGTGTAAGAACCAGTCATATCATAGCTTAGTACATTTTACCGATTAATATCGATTTTATGAAATTACAATCGAATATCAGAATCGGAAGCCAACAACCAACTGATTTTCGATTATAATTGATCTTCGGTACATCACTATCTGAGGGACTAGGTAATATTTACTGGGGAATGGGACCGGTGCAAAATGTGATGGGGCAATTACTTTGCCCAAGTTCATAAGTCATAGGACATCAATTAGTGTTTCCTGCAGGCAGTTTTGGCAGGGCATGGCGCCCTGCCCTATTTTGACTCATATTTTAGCGCCCTGCTGTTTTTGAACGCTTTCGGTTCGGTGCACCTTCTTTTAGCATATCGCTAGAGTTTCTTCCCTTTTCCTAACAGCGCCATATTGAAAAAATAAAAGAAAATCTGTTCAGTGGTGACAGATTCAGCATCAGGATGATCAGTACGCCTTCCTGCCAGCGTGTAAAATGGAAAAGAACAAGAAAATGATAACAACAAAAAGTCATACAAACATCTGTTGACTTTTTTCAGAGCTTTGTGACAACGAATTACAATCTGAGGCTGAGGCAGTGTTCCAGATAAGATTTGGGGTTTTGTTACTATAATTAGTAATTTTGTCCACCGATCGCGGGTATTTTCATGTTTTTTTAAAAATAGCTTCGGTGACAATGGGTACAACTTTTTCCCTAGAAATAATATGGCAGATCGAGAGAATGATAGATTACCTACAAATCTACCGTTGGACTTTTTTTTATTTGTGTCAATCAAAAGTTTTGAATTCTTTAAACTCAAATTGTTGAAATTTTGCAAATTTTCTCCCGATCGGGATATATTTCTGGTTCAGTGTTCAAGATTTTAACAATGACGTGTTCCCTAATTTGTACAAAAAATACCATTTAAAGATGCCAGAATAAAAAAAATATTTTGTATACGATGAATACAATGAATTCGGAAATTATTGTGAAAATTTCAACCTCTAGCGTAGTAAAATAACAGAAATGAGAATTATATGTAAATGTCAATTTTCCAAATTAAATAACTTTTGATTTATACTAATTTTTAAAAAGTCCAACGGTAAGTTTTTGGAAATTTATCATTCTTTCGACCTGCTATATAATTTTTAAGAAAGAGGCTGTACCCATTGTCACTGAAGCCATTTTCAAAACCCTACCTAAAAAGGCTAAAAATACCCCCGATCAGTGGTCAGAATTACTAATTATAGTAACAAAACCCCGATCGGGGGAAAGGTGCTTTCAACCTCATTTGTCCCCGATCGGGAGAGACCCTCGACTGATTAAGGGGCAAACTGAGGAGTGCACCTTATCAATAAAGCAATTGAAAGGTCGTCACAAAATTGGTTGAAAAAAAATGTTGCGGCAATTACCCAATACAAGGTTGAATGTCTAATGATAGTTTCTCTTTTTCATATAGTAACTTAAACAGATGTTTGCTAGAGTGGTGTCTCATCCCCAGGGGAAGGACAGTGTTAATATTCCACTGTCTGGTGATGGCAGACTTAGCAAGGAAACACTGTGCTCTCAGTTCCCAGGAGCTGTTGGACTTAAATATCAAATTGATCAATGTTGGAGTGCAGTGCCAGTCCAAAACGACCATTTCATTGTGCCTCAGGGAGATCCGTTGTTAGTGGTGGTGGCTAACACAGCAGGTAAATTTGTTCTCTCATCCTTCATGTCCTTGTTGATTCTATTTATTATACCCCCACAAACAAAGTTTTGGGGGTATATAGGAATTGTCCTGTCCATCTGTCCATGTAAATGTACCTTGTAAGCACCGCTCATTGGATTTTATGAAACTTTGCACAGTTATAATCTGTCGCCTGCATAGCAAGGTCGACACAAAGGGATCACTCTTTTGTCTTGCGTCGTCGTCCGCATCGTCACACTTTTGTCTATTATCCGCAACTCCTCCTAAACCACTTGACAGAATTTGACGAAACTTGCACAGATTCTACCTTGTAGACTGTAGATGTGCATCAGCTATTTTGTTTTTAAAAAAAAATACGCTTTTTAAATATTTCCCATAAGATACTATAGGAAGGGGGTGGGGTTTTCTTATAAATCCGCAACTCCTCTTAAACCACTTGATTGAATTTAATGAAACTTGCACAGAGTTTACCTTGTAGACTGCAGATGTGCACCAGCATGACCAGCTATTTTGTTTTTCAAAAAAACTTTTTTTTTGCCAAAAATTGATGTTTGTAATATTTTTGTCCCCACCGCAGGGGACTATAGAAATGCCGGGCGTCCGTCATTCCGTCCGTCCGTCCGAAGTTAGCGCTCTAGCGTTTTCATTTTTTATCTGATCTTTTTCAAATTTATACTTAAGCTTGATATAGATGACTTCTTCCTCAAGTTCGAAAATGGTGGCCATGTCGAATTTATTGTAAGAGTTATTGCCCTTTAAGACTTAGAAAATTTGAAAAATATCAGTGTTAGCGCTCTAGTATTTCTATTTTTGATCTGATCTTTCTCAAATTTATACTGAAGCTTAATATAGGTGACCTTTTTCTCAAGTTCGAAAATGGCGGCCATGTCAAATTTATTGTAGGAGTTATTGCCCTTTAAGACTAAAAAAAATTGAAAAATATCGGTGTTAGCGCTCTAGTATTTTTATATTTAATCTGATCTTTCTCAAATTTATACTGAAGCTTAATATAGATGACCTTTTTCTCAAGTTCGAAAATGGCAGCCATGTCGATTTTATTGTAGGAGTTATTGCCCTTTAAGACTTTAAAAATTTGAAATCAGGAATTGAATTTTACTTTTTCTACATTAGAGTTTGTACCATAAAAAAAGAGAAACTTTGGTGAATTTCTAAAGTGCTTGAATTATTTGGTAGATATATGTTATAGTTCATTGTTGTGGTTGGGGCATGAATGGAATAGTATCCCAGAGGATGCAGTGCTTCATCTTTACGTCTTACGCGGCGGGTATGTGGAACGACGTTCTTGTTTTTTCAGAAATCAGAGATTTTGAGAATTTGCAATATCTTTAGTTTAACTTCTCTGATTAGTCTCAGAATTTAAGATGATTCAGGGTTCTCGGAAGAATTTTATTTGGATCAGTCCAGACATCACTGTTTCAAATTCTAATGAGTCCCACCATTATGGAGATCTGTGTTTTAAAAATTTTGGTGAGTCACAGCCAAAAACAGTGAGTCCAGGACTCATCTAGATGAGTTACCAAGAACTCTGAGTTATTAATTAAGCTATATGAGAATAAAAACCCAATTGATTTTTGCATTGATGCATTCAACAATTTTCAGGGATAAAATTTATTTTTTAATCAGAATTCACAGATTTTGAGAATGGACTAGGTTTTGGATAATATACATGAACCCTGACTTTGCCATATCCCAGTTCCAACACAGCAAACTTGATGAGACTCAAAAGCCTATTGATTTAGATGTTGATCTATGAAATAGTTTTAGGAAAATCTTATATTTTTTACCTACATTTGTGTAGAAATCACAGAATTTGAGAATTGACTGGTACATGTATCTGGACAGTATGTCCTGTATATGCCTTATCTGTTTTTTCATGGCCATTAGATGCAGAACAATTCAGCAGTCTATTGATATAAAACCATAGTTTTAGGGAAAAGCTTTTTTTTTGCCTGAAAACATAGGATTGACAGTTTCTTTAGTTTACCTCAACTAAGTTCGACCAAAGATGACATGTTGTCAAACTATATGAGAACCACAAGCCTATTTGTTTAAGTGTCAATCTGTGGCATAGCATTACTGTTTCCAACCTATTCTTCAGTATTTAATATACATATATGTCATAATATCCTAATGGCAGGCGACACATGTCTTCACTGGAAGACTCACATTTATGTAGTACACTACCTGAAGATGTGCGTGAGGAATATGATTGCTGTCGGAAATTTGGAAGGGGAGATAATTCAACTTATACTTTCACAAAAAGGGGGATAAGGTTGTGAGTGCAACTCCTCCTAAACAGCTTTTGGGATTTTTTTTAACCTTTACATAGTTGCAATACATTACCTGCAGATGTGCATGAAGGAATATGGTTGCTGTCCAAAATTTGAAAGGGGAGATAATTCCAGGCTTTCAACTGGCCCTTATTTTCCTAATTTTCCTCCTTTTTTTGAGGCTACCCTTATTTTCCTAATTTTTCTTTGAAATTCCTAATTAACCCTTATTTTTTGCAAAAGTTCCTACTTTAAAAAAAAAAATTGTAACATATTGTACATTTGTTGAAAGAAAGGAAAAGTGTCGTCTTATGTACTAACCCTTTCAGTACTGAATTAATTTTCAAGACTTCCTAGTTTTCAATACTTTGCAAACTTATGCAAATTATAAGCAAATGAGTTGATAATTTTCAATGAAACTTTGCCAGCTTTTTTGTAGAGACATATAAATGATGGAGGATGGGTGGGCTAGTAAAATTTTGCTTATTTTTCAACCCAGCTGAAATGAGTTAGGCGCCTAACATTGTGCATACATATAGAGTAGTCAGTCTTCCTGACTTTCATGTAGAAAAGATATGAAAATCCCTGGGTAGGTAGCAGGTGGATCCTCAGTTTTTGACATCCCCTAGGGGCAAAATTCCTAATTCTGAGAATTTTTCCATTAAACTTTGTGCCAGGATTAGCAAAAAAGTTTTTAAAATTTTTTCTTGTAGTCCAAAACATTCTTACACCTTAAGTCCTTTCACTATACAAAAAAGCGAAAATCTTGGGGTGTATGTCGTAGGTCATAAAATTAGAAGCATCAATGATAGCGTACTCCTTTTTTTCGTTTCCACTGTTACTGAAAAGAGCCCTGCAACTCCAAGAGTTTAGATCTTTGGCTTAATTGGGATGGATTGTTTAGCCCCACTACCTTCTTTCTTTCTATCTTTGAAGCCTGGCTAACTAGTTTTAAATGTATGGAAGTGGAAGCCCATGAAAAACGTTAAAATGACCACAGGGCCAACGACGCTTCAAGGTATCGTTTGCCTGTAAAGGGTTTATATATTCTAACCATAGTACTTTCAGATACTATTACCAGATCTTCCAGAAGTTAGTTCAATAGTCATCATAAATGTATGTGTTGATGATTGGAGAACTAACAGCGGGGTATGATCTTATTGTTGATAGTTAAATTTTGTCTTTTTTTTAGGTAAGTCGTGTGGTTCTTTGTGAAAAAAATAGAAAAATATTCCCTACTTTTTTCTAATAAAAGCCCTAATTTATCCCTTGAAAGGCCCTTATTTCTTCAAAAAATATTCCTAAAAAGTGCCCTTATTTTTCGTCAAAAGTGAGTTGAAAGCCTGTAATTCAACTTGTACCTTTATGAAAAATTCGGGGGGAGGTTGTGGAAGCGGGGGTATATTTTAGTGAGCTATGCTCACAGTTCTAGTTCACTTGATTTTTGGGCCAAAATGGCCCTTATAGGACCTAGTCCTTGGCTTTCATTTAAGCCAGAACAGGCTCAGATTTGAATATACAGTATACCCTAGTTAAACCGCCACCTTTTGTTCAAGTGATTTCATGGCAGTATATCGAGTTTGGCGATAAAGTGAGGGACCATGCATAAAAACCGGAAGTGAATTATTATTTTTCTACCACAAACTTTTGAAGTTATTCAAACTTTTTAAAATCTTTTATTCATAGTTTTGTTTCACAAATGAAATGTTGTAACAATACTATCATGCTCATTTTGTGTGCGGGTTTTGGTTATATACTTCACATCGGAAACATACTTCCACTTTGCTCAGTCAAGGGAGATAACCATATCTTTCATCTTGCCATGTACATGCACATTTGAAAATGATGGGATATTATATCAGCAATTTGTTGTTAAAGTGGTTCCGATTATCTTTTTTTGCTAATCATTGTCTGTGTAACGAAATTTTTATGACAGGTAATTACCTGCAAATAAATTCCCTTTCACATTTATCAAAACACACTGTGCAAACAACTCACCTGTTGAGATCCTAATTAGAGTAAAACCAGTGACCGTGACAGTAATTGATTGAAGGTACAAAAGGTAAATCAGGTCAATAAATAAAATACACATGATAATTTAGGTGTTGACTTTGGCGCTATAAACGGGGGAAAACTGAGTTAAAATACGACTTCTGTACACGAAAACCTTTGGCGAATGGCGATATGCCAATTTGGCGCTTTATCGAGGGAATTACAATGCAGGAAATCCGTTCAAACAAAATCTGTGGCGATAAGCGAGGTTGGCAAAAAAACGAGGGGCGATAGACCGAGGGAGCACTGTAGTAAGATGCATTCAGCATGCAGACGTTCTTAAGAGAGCTTATTTACAATGTATGTCAGGTGAGCGATAGAGGCTCACGTAGTTACTTTGTCAAGCTCGTTACTGTGTCCACATTCACTTTATAGTACACTTGTTTGAATTTCTGTGGTCAACATGCTACGGTCTTATGCTGTGCTTGGCGTAGGCCCTTTATTATCATGTTTGAAAGGTGACATTGTCTTTCAAATGGTGTTTTATTTGTAGATGCATGGCAAATTTTGAGCGGCAGTTCTAATAGCCAGGTTAGTTTAGTAAGTCAAGTTTCCAAAATTCTCAAAAAGGAGAATACAAGGTTCCAGCCTAGGACCACAGCACCATATAGTTGCGATTCAAGAGGGAATGTGAGAATACAAGCAAGGAATCAAGGGAAAAAAAGCAACCAAAGATATTTTCTAAGACATATAAAGTTGTTTTTGTTAAAGATGTTGACCTGCCAATAATGTTCAGTCAAAATTATGTATTAACAGAAGGAATTTTTATTCTGTCATCATTAGATGATGAGAGGACAATTAAATCTAATCTTCTTGCAATTATAAAAAATTGTACAGAGCTGTCCCTGTCATCACTTACAGAAAGCGATCTTACAATTGTTTCCTTTGCATCTAAACAACTATCTTTGCCTTGTCTTTCTGATGGATTTGAGTGGGATGGAGAAAGACTCCGTGCAAACATTGGACAGGGAAAACTTTATGTTTTAGTGACTCACAGAGAAGTGTCGGTGAGTACCCAATATTTAGCATTAGTTTTCGTTAATATTAGAAAATTTTAAGACTTAATTTTTGAACGTTTTATTAGATTTACACATTTTTTCTTATGGTTTCAGAAACACATTTCAGAATTACTAAGTGACCTTCCTATAGAGCTGTCATTGATAGATTCGATATCGATGTATTGATCGATACAAAATTTTTGATACGATGTCGATACATTTTGAAAGTATCGATTCTGTAAACGTATTTATTTCTGGATTTTCTATTCCGACTGCACCCGGTTTTCTTTTAGTATGTCATTATTTCCGCTAAATGACGGAAAGTGAAAGTAAACAAAATCAGAAAAATAAATAATTTTTACATACATGTACATGGTAGTCGCAAGAGCTATTTATGGAACCATTTTGGTTCCTGAGAAAGTTCTGCATTGCTAGTTAGTTATCCAGATACACAGACTGTAAGCAGTTAAAAGAATGGAAGCCATTTTTTTCTGGTAGAAACGGAGGACTGACTACCATTTTTTTCTGGTAGAAACGGAGGACTGACTACATATTCTTCATGTGAAAGCTTACTTTGAACAGTATATTTCGATACATTGATATATCGATATTTTTCCAGTCGATATATTGATACTAAACTTGTCCATCAATGACAGCTCTACCTTCCTATGCAGTTTGATAGTGGTTTTCAGAGCCCCATACACATAAATACTCTTTAGATGTGTGAAGGATATGGTAACCAATTCTGCATGTTTTTATATCATAGGATGCAGTACAGTCAGAGACATACCATGATAAATCACGATGAAAGACGTATCACCCACCTGGGTGAAATGGCTATATCTTTTTTTCTATTTGTACCATCTCTCTGATTTCTTTTGTAGTAAGAGTGATGTGTTTTACACTTTAAATTCAAAAGAAATAGAGAAGATACATAAAATTGACAGAAAGATATTATATCTATATAGCCATTTCATCCAGGTGGGTGATATGTAATTCACTGTGATTTATCACGGTATGTCTCTGGATGTACTGTATATATGTGAAAGTTAATGTATGTCAGTATCTTAAAGTCTTGAAAAAAAGTAGACAACTTCATCTTTTGCCCTTCCTCCTTTGGGGATTTAATTGTTTGATTGACACATATCAGGCCTTGGAATCATAAAACTTTGCTCAGTACTCTGCATACATCTTGATCAATGAATGATGAAGCATTCTAAAAACCTTTGCGTTGACAGTACTTTCAGTACTTTGATTGATTTCAGCACCTATCTTTTGATGGAATTATCTTGTTGTGTCACCTGCACTAGGCAGAGGCAATATAAAGGGATCGCTATCCTTCATCCATGTCCACTTCCTGTTTTACGGAACTTAGAATATTTTTTACCAAAAAAAATTGTCACAAAATAATTTTCTGTCACAGTTTTCTCAGGTACCACACAGGCCAGCTTCCTGATATTTGGCACAGAGCATCAGAATGGAGAACTGTATCATGTAAGACAGTTTTGTCTCTGTCATATGTCAACTTCCTGTGTGACGTAACTTAGAAAAATAAGTATGCAGGGGACACCTCTTCCCTGGAAATCTTACCACTAAATTTTTTATGATACTTGTATGAAATGCTTATTACTTATAACACGTATAAAGGACCTCATATAGTACATGTAAGTTCAATGCTGATAAATTTAAATTCTGCACACATTTTTTTTTTTCTTGTCAGGTTTCAGTTTTCCTCCTTGTGACCATCATGAACTTGGTTAAATACATGTTTTTTTTTCTTTCTATATCTAGTCTTGCATTGTAATGAAATGGCAGTCAAGTCATGTTTAGAACAATTCATTTTAAGGCAGATTCTTTCCATATCTTGTAACTGTGTCATTCTTCAAAGATGTCTAATTTCAAGTAACATGCTAATTTTACATGTTTTACATTATTCTATTTTCAGATTTAAGCTTTTGGTTTGTATTATTCTTATACACATTAAAAAGTGCACATATATGCTTACAGTATGCTAACCCATAACTAACTTCACTGACTAAGTTACAGTTGCTATTTGCAAGTAATATAATTCATTCTCCAGCTACATTGTAATCAGATTTAAAATAAATGCATCATGTTTACTTTACTAAAACAATAGCATTTGTCCCATACTCTTTCTTTGTCAGCACTTGAGCAACTTCTTTTCAAACTTGACACCAGTGTTAGATTTGACAATACCTCAGAGGATTTTTTTGCCTGTCATTCCTTATTAACAGAGTTGTTGCCCTTTATTTATTTCTTCATAAATTCCTTGTCAGCATACAGTTTATCAGCAACATTAATTAACCCTTTCCTTCCAGAGATTTGGCCTATGTGTCACTTTTTGAACCCAGTGAATCCAGCCAAAAAATGAAAATGTTCTAAATTCTATAAAACTGGTCCAAAAGGGTTCAAACTTAGTGGAAGTCTATAATGGCCAAGTGTCTTCAGAAAAATGGTTGTAGAGGCTGGTTCAGTGTTGCCATGGAGACAGCAGAGGGCCTTAAAGGGGCAAAAAATGCATTTTTTGACTATTTTCCCCTAAAAATTGGGTTTTAAAAAATTTCAAAAATCAGTAGTAAGGCCAGGGATACTCGCAACTCCTCTAGATGAGTCCTGGACTCGTCATTTCCATCTTGGACTCACCAAAGTTTTAAAACTTTGGATCTCTATAATGGTGGGACTCATCAAAATTTTGAAAAGATGGCTCTGGACTCACCAAATAAAAATCCTATGAGTATCTCTGAAGGCCTAAATAAAAAATACCTGTGTTTCCGGTAACATGCTTTTCAAAATTAGGGTTGGTCGGTAGGCATTTTTTAAAAAATGTTTTCAAAACTTTTTACATAGACATATAGGGAGTTAATTCTGGACTTTAACAGTGCTTGTTTAAAAATTGCCAAAAAAAACTTTAGGGTAGGCAAATTTAGCTCCTAAAAATTAGAGTCGATCTGGTTACCGGAAACACAGAACTTTTTTTATTTTGCCTAAATATTATGGTCAGAAACCTGCAAAATCTTAAAAATGTAGCTTTTCAGCTAATGTTTAGGCTATTTGGCAAAGTTGTAGGGCCTCTAGATTTTCCTACTGCCCCCTTCGGAACCCCATAACAGAGGGGGGCACATCCCCCCTCTGGTAGAATCTTTTTGGTCCCCAATCACGCCGAAAAAGCACTCATTTTTAGCTCACCTGGCCAAAGGCCAAGTGAGCTTTTGTCATCACTTGGCGTCCTCCGTCCGTCCGTCCGTCCGTTTACTTTTCCTATTTTCATCAACTCCTCTGAAACCGCTTGGCCAAATGGAACCA
>JARWCS010189452.1:0-14030 GCA_034783895.1 Geukensia demissa | reverse complement strand
GGGTCTTTTGTTCACCTTTCACATTTCAACGTGCTGCGGTCGTATCTTGCTGCGCTTGCGAAGCACCTCTGTTTTATTTTGGGGAACTTTTACAGCTTATATTATTGTATGGACTCCGGTTCATTATTGAAGGCCATAATGGTACCTGTAGAAGTTTTAATTCGACTGTCATTTGGTGGATGGCAATCTCATGGACAATCAGGCCAAATCTCATGGCTAATACAACGTTCATTAAAATCTGCTACATTAGATCGTTTTCTTGCAATACCTTATACATACCACATGATGCCGTTACCGGACCATCAATATCCAAAAAGAGAAAAGTAAGCGAATTCTTAAAACCACCCATTTGGTCATACACCTCAGTATTAATTTTGTCATCTTGGCCCAATGCCGTGATATTAAAGAAAAGACAGATGTAGTTTCTAATATAAGCTTTGTTAGGCTATCCTGACCATATAAGCTTTGTTTGGGTTCCGGGCCATATTGTGATTTTCTTCATTACTCTTAAAAATACGTTTCCGAGTAGTATTATAATATTTAAGTACTTCTCGTATATTATATGTTTTGTTTACGCATTTTAAATAATGACATACTTGTCGTTGTTTAATAAGTCATTTATTATTATGAGAGGTTACTCCTTAAAATGTACATTTTTCCATATTTATTTAACATTGTAATTATGTATTTTATTATTGTTATTTTTCACCATTTTTGCAATAGATTAGGTCGATTGTCGTGTTTTATGTATAGTTTTACATTTTGAGATGAATATTTTAATAATATAATCAATGATTATCCAGATTTAAATAGTTTTACGAACACAGATAAATTGATATATATTCTTAATCCATCGACACCATCCCAGGTGAGCAGTTTAGGTCTTTTTATTAAAAAGACATTAGAACTGAGGACAGGAGACTCTTGAAATGTTTACTTGAATTCTTTGTGTTTGTGCTTTCAAAATGTTTTATGTTTTTTCACAAACTATATTAGTTTTATGACAATAAAATATTTGATTTGATTTGATTTGTATTTCGGGAACTTTTACAGCTTCTGTTATGGTATAGACTCTGGTTCATTGTTGGAGGCCGTAGAAGTTTAAATTCTACTGTCATTTGGTGGTTAGCTGTACCATGGACAATCATACCACATCTCTTATTTTTATACTGTTCTTTAACTGTTGTTTATCCTAATAAATAATTTGAATTTGAATAATTATCAAAATATTTATAATAAATTATTAGCATGTCTCTTTCGATGTTATTATGTAGATTCTTCTAAAAAAAAATCGGATATTTTTAATAACCACGTGGTATACATCAAGTAGCACGCCTTCCGACCAACACGAGAGGATCGACATTAAGCACATTATCAATTTACCTTGATTTGTAAAGTATTTAATTTTCCCTATCTTGATTCCTGCTATGAAATATGATTTGTTACAGAAAAAAAGAAAGAAAAAAAGCAACTCAGAGCAGAATACTTTCAAAGTATTTATTCTTTACAAAATTCTCTGAGCCTGACATGGATCTTTTTATTCATTGCCGATGTTAAATTTTATTGTTACATATATCATCATGATTGGTTTCAAGATGTATTTGCAACATGCAACAAAAATGTGATGACATACCACAAAAGTTCAAACAAATTAAATTTCCCTTGTTAGATTTGAGAGACACATCTTTACTGAACATTTACAGAGCACAAATGTGACATTGGATGGGGTGTGTTTTCTACAAATGATGAAATTAAATCAAAATCTATTCTATAATCATGATAATCAAACTAATTTACAGGTACGAATGAATGTAAGATTATAATCATTATTTGATCTTTAAGATTTATAATTTAATATTTCAAAGAAGTCTAATAAAACCACAAAATTTATTTTTGTAAACCCAAATCTTCACCCTCTCTTAAATGAAATAACAAAAATAAATTGGCCAGATTTTCGCTATAACGATAATGTTTTGTCATTGAATAATTCTACGTTCAGTGAACATCTCGACCAGATATATCCCAGCGAACTAGAAATTAAGGAGACCACAAACTCAACAAAATCTGCATCATACCTAAATTTATTCCTCGAAACTGACCAAGAGGGAAAACTTGTTTCTAAGATTTACGACAAACGGGAAGACTTCAACTTTCCAATTGTAACTTCCAATATTTGGGCAATATTCCTGCTTCCCCTGCCTACGGGGTTTATGTCTCGCAGTTGTCTCGTGACTGTTCCAACTATCAGGATTTTCTGAAGAGAGCATTGTTATTGTCGCATAAATTACAACAACAAGGATACATCCAATCAATTTTGGAGTCATCCCTCATAAAATTTTATGGTCGCCATCACGGATCAGTTGATCCATATGGTATCAGTGTATCTCAACTAGTTATGGATTTCGAGCCTTTGTTCCTTTTGTTTACATTTTATCTTTATGTTTGTTTCAAATTTGTCTTGTCTCTCTAAACTATGCACTTTTGATCTCTCACATGGGTATTTTACACTGGACTTGATTGATTTATATAATCAGTTTGCATGGACAGTGCAAAAAAAAAAACATGGTTATTGATAAAGAGTTGAAACCACTGGGAAGCTACTGATGTTCAAAATACCTTCCATTTTTATAACTCAACACTTATCCATAAAGCCAATAAATCTTAATCTTCAAAGAGTTTTATCACAAAATAATTGCCGGATGTTACAAATGGGTTGTAGCACATTGCAAGCTTCAGGTGCTGCGCAACTGAAGCTTCCAATGTGCAACAATCCTTACGTAAATATTATGTACTTGTATATTCTCGCCACGGTATGGCTGAAAAACTGCCGTCGTGGCGTATTCACCATGTAATCAATTAATCCTTGTTGATGTCGTAAAAGTAACTTGTAGATGTTATGTAAATTGTTATTTAAAAGAAAGAATATGGAATATAGGCAAGAAAGACATAATCCACATCTTTTCTGGACTGCCCACTGCCTAATTGCTCGTCAATGCCTCTAGTTCACTAGATGTTCGAGGGACACGAAACAAGTTCTTAAAAATCTGGTGCCTTGCATTTTTCAAATTTAGACATATCACAAAAACAAGTGAAAATGCCTAAATTTCACTGCGTACAAAGCGCCTTTCAGGATTAACCTCATGCACCAGGTGCACCCGGGACTAAATATTGGAAAACATGGAATTACTTGCAGGCTCGTGGATAGAGCGTCTCAACCGTAATACAGTTATTTTCTGGTAAGACTAATCGGATCAAATAACTTGATACAGACTTAAAATATAAGAATTAAAAATGTTGGAAAGATGTAAACTGTATCTTTGCAACATACATTCCAGTTCCCAAAAATAAATAAGAGCATAGGGGAAGCTTTTTACGACTTCCACACAGCATTTGGACTTTAATGGACGATTCTCTCATTGACTACGAAACCATATCACCTTTTGTTATATTTATTGACATTTGTTTACTTACTAACATTCATTCTGGTTTTGAAGACGCAGGGATGCTGGATAATATTTCTGTAGAAAGTTAAGTTCAGATTTATATTTATTGACAATTGTTTACTTCGTAACGGTCATCATCCTGGTTCTGAAGAGGCAGAGATGCTAGACAATATTTTTGTAGAAAGTTCAGATCAGAGAAGATTTTCAAGAAAATGTTGACGATGGACTACGGACGCCAAGTAACGACAAAAGGCCAGGTTAGCTTAAAATTTAACAAAATGGAAAGAAATTAAAATCGAATAAAAATAGATAGGTCATTTGTCATTTGCTTATTATAAATTTAAATCCGAGAAGCACATGCAAATATCTCTCCCTTTTAATCGAAACGGAGAAACAGTATTTGGAGGCATAAACTTTTGTCATTGTCTGAAATAGTTGTTAGCAAATTTCTTTTCTGTTAATTCTTAAGTTTGTTCAAGTTATAAGAAGCAAGAATCGTTAAAATTCTATTCAAAGTAAAACAAAGACGACTAAGTGTTAGTTTCTAGATAACAAAAAATGTTTAAAGTTTATTGTATTAAGTTTATTGTATTAAAATTTTTTGATTATTGTCGAAGTAAAAACGATCCTGGCCTTATTTTCTATACTGCAATTAAAGGTATCACACCTCGCCTTTTTTATAGACAGAGAAGGTTTACGAACCATGCTTTAAAATAGATATATATCTATATGAGCAAATGTTTATATCAAAAGAAACCGGTACAGAAGACAAAAACCAAGTCATAGATTAAATAATCACATACATTTGGTGATTTATATCAAAACATATTTCGACACAATGATAATGACAAAAATAAACAACTTAATATCATCGTTATGGCGTCATGAAAAAAAAATCATTTACATGAAGAATAGCCACACAAAAACCTTAGAATGTTAATAACATGTGAAAATTTGAAATCAATGGCGGCAGTTAATAGTGGAGATTTGAAAAAAATATATACCACAGATACACGCAAACGACATGTTTTACTAAAACGATATAATTTTATTGACTTTTGAAATCTTTATGTTTCGGACTATTTTTTGTGATCCCAGTAAGTTTTGCCAGAGTTATCCAGATACTTGATTAACTTTATAAGGTCTTTGGTGTCAGTACCAGTGTTATTGGAATTCTTGTGGGAGGGAACAACAATTGGAACCGGAACCGGAACTAAACTTTCTCCTGCAAGTAGAAAAGAATACTCTCAATTATCAAGACGCTTACTTAAATTTCAAAAGTAGTATCTGGATTTAAATTTCAGCGATTTTAGAAAAAACTCAGTTTTCAAATTGTTGTTATAATTCAAAGAACTTTTGATACGGAGATGCACAAACAATAGAATCCAAGAAAATTGACCGGCCGGCTTAATCATTTATTCATTATTTTTCGAGGCAACAGCGTTTAATAATGGCGGGAAACAACTCTCAATAGCTACGAAGAAATCACATGAATTTCAATAATATGTGAACTTAGGCGGCATTGCAAGATATAAGATACGAAACCGTCAAAAGAAAAGTGGCGGCCACTGGGCAGAACATTTAAAATGCATTAAAATGGATAAATCTGAAAGCAGCAGTAGTGAAAATTAGAATAAAAGGGAAAAATTAGTTTTGTATTTTTTATTTAATATTTTATTTATAAGAAGATTTAATTTGGCTTTCATTTAAAACTGTTCTTGTTCATTTAAATGAAAGTAGAAAAATAAGTAAAGGGAGGAGGGGATGCCATATTATAGTTGGGATTCAAACAACCAATTTGTGGCTTGAAAAATTAAGGTAAATTTCAAAATAAACGTTGTGAACATATTAAAAGACCATTTAGTCCGAATATTTAGACAAATCAAGCAATAATGTCAAACAGAGGCATGCAACGAAAAGTTTTTAAGCCTTTATGAACTTTGTAGATTTTCAAATACTTATTTTAATATTAGTTTTTTCGGTCAAATATGACTGAACTTTAAGTCTAGTCAATTTCATAACGATTTTAGAATGGATGATGAAAAATGATCTAATTGACTTAAGATAAAAGTTGACAAGACATATCTCCATAGGAATATAGTCTACATTGATTTGGCACATGGACTGCAATCTAAAAATCTTCACCTTAGAAATTCTTCCATTTTAGGCTAAGCAGAATAAAAACACTAAAACATAAAGATGCTTTAAAAGACAAATTTATTCAAATATGTTAAATATTTTTTGTCAAGAAATTTATTTTCCGTGTTGAAAATGTTTGTAAATGGGATGGTACTGGTAGGGGTTAGACACAAATTTGTTTGGCTTGTATGAGGAGCTTGAACTTGAACTTGAACTTGATGATCCATATTTCTTGACGAGTTTGACAAGATCACTTAGATCTCCGTAATCATTTCCGTAAGGTATTGGAATAGAAACCGGAATAGGCACTGGAACTATGATTTTACCTGAAAACATATAGAACACAACGACTTCAAGACCACTGAACTTTTAGATCAAAATTCAGTATACAATAAACTATTCTACTCCTGAATTATTCTGCTTTGACCGCAAATTAATTCGTGATTTAGGAAAAAAATCGATGGGTTTTTTGTTGTTGAATTCGTTGTTTCATATCCAGCATAATAGTAAAATATCAAGAAAAATATTAATTCCTTTGGAGACTTACATTTCTAGTTTCAGGGTTTACGGAACCATTAAATTCAAGAACATTGTAAACAGAAAAAAACATAGTACTTTCACAGTATTTTATTATTTCTTGTTAAATTAGTTGGCGATATACTAACTCATGTTGTTAATTTGTCTGTAATAGGTATTTTTATTGATTGATTGATTGACTGTTGCTTAACGTCCAGCGGCAAATACTGCATGCATATTCAGGACGACAGCATATAACTGAATGATGATGACGAAAAAACCCTGTTTTGCACTATACCGACACGCTGAGCCGGATTTTTAATATTCTAGCTCAATACAGCAACAGTACGCAGGAAGACATGCTCCTTTACCCAAAGGCATTATTCTGACTCTGGGTCTTTATAATTGCTCTTACTCCTAAATGCTGCGTTCTTAGCGGAGAAGAAGCAAATGGCAGTTTTATGTCATTGGTTTGACCCCGCTGGGGATCAAACCGGTAAACGATATGGCTGAAATATTGCCGACGTGGCGTAAAACAACAATCAATCAATAAATTTCCTTCGAAGACGTTTTAATAAGGAAAATTGCTTCTTTTGTATTTTTCATTGTTGAACTCCTTTGATATTATCTTTTTCATTTTCTTAAACAATCTTATAACGGAATTTTGGAAGTGATAAGGATTCCCGTATTATCTACCATGGGTTTTGAAAGACAGAATCTGTCGATACGAGAACTATGACAAATGAAGAATCGCACTTCACCCGCTATATTTCGAATGTTTTTACTTCAAAATACATGTATTTCAAAACGAATACGTCGACTCGTTTTTCCTTATTTTGTACCCTATTATTTTTGTAAGAGATATGTAGGATATAAATGATTACATGTCTATTGCGATTTTTGATCATCTCCCCGAACACGACATGTCCTTTTAGTATTTTTAAAGAGGAAGGGAAAGAAAACTGATGGACCAGATAAAAGTTGACACGGCAATCTGGAGAACACCAACCAAATTACGTGTTAAAGTAAACACCAACATTTAACGTATTTCCTCACCTCGCCTCAGGTGATCACCAAACATTTTACGTCTTTGTTCCAACGATAACCAAACATTTTATGCATTTGTTCAGGTGAGCACCAAATTTTACGTCGTTTATTATGGTAATCACCAAATAATTTATGCATTTGTTCAGGTGATCATTGGATATTTTAGGTTTTTATTCTGGTGATTACCAAATATTTTATGCACTTGATCATATCAGGTTATCATCGAATATTTTACGTCTTTGTTTAGGTGATCACCAAAAATTTTACGCTTTTTTCAGGTTGTGGCAAAACATTTTACATGTTTGTTCATAACAACAACGTAAATGTACTTTAAAAGAAATTAACATTCACACCATACCGATAATCTATGTAAAGCATTAAAATTTCATTTAGATAAAATATGCCGAGAGCAAAGGAATTCGAAGATACCAGAGGGGCAGACAGAAATTGGTAAGTCGGAAGACAGTCAAGAACATGGCCAACAAAATAAAACGTAAGACAAACATAGAACACTCGACACTACACTGAAAACTAAAGCTGGAGTAACATGAACCCTACAAAAAATAGGGTGAGTTCAGGTACCCCGGAAGGGTAAGCAACTCCTCCTCCACTAGTGGCACCCGTCGTGTTACTCAGTAGTCAAAGCCGGTATATAGTCACAATCGATGTTAGTCACAACCGGTATAGGAACGGATTTGTATTCATGACAGAGGGAAGATATCCATTGTCAGTTGTGAAATGGACATTTCTTACCGGTCAACCAAATCATGATGGCGACCGAAAAACTTCCGGGGTGATGACTTTAATCTTTCCCTGAGTAGCTTTAATGTCAGCTGCAACCCTCTATCAATAAAATCCTGACAAGCCCTGGAGTAGCGTACCAATTGAGAAATAAACACTCCGTATGCAGGTGCGGCTGGAATGTTGCTAGACATGAACGCGAAGTTTACAATCGGAAAATCAAGATCAAGCTAGCAATTAAAAGTTTTAGTAGGAGTGGACTAGTACAAGCTAAGCCTGTTGCCCAATCCTTGTTAATTTATTGAATGTTCAATATGGCTAATTCTGTATGTTAAAATATGTTTTAAAGGGGAAGTTTATCAGGTAGTCTCTATGGCGATTACCAGGATATTATTATTGTTTTAGAAGAACTTTTGAGTTTTGAGGTTTCATATCCAGCATAACTGTAAAATATCAACTGTGCTTAGTCTCTTTTCCCAATGCAGGATGTTTGCCAAAACCTTTCATAAAATAATGCCGGTATAATTGTTTAAATAGGACCCTGTGTAACACGCGGAACTTGAAAAGTTGATTGGTTCTAGGAGATCACCACTAAATTTTATTAGTATTTAAGCTTTTCGGTGGCTTAGGTGGTGGAATAATACATGTAGAGGAGTGTAATTTAACTCGAAGGTCTTTGAAGCCTGTTACATAAGAAGTAATAGGCTTGGTACAAACCTTGTGAAGAAAGAGTATGTATTACTTTCAGCGCTATCAATAAGGCTAGTCACAGATATCTAGCCAATATCGATTGTTCTCTCCAAGTTTCCCGCCTCCTAATTTGAATGACCACCACAATATGACTTAATATTTTAGAAATGGCGTAAACAAACAAAAAACGAAACTGCACGATGTGGTATACCATTGTCTAGAATATTTACCTTTGCCATATCCATATCCGTGCTTCTTACCACTTCCATCATCTATAGGACCAGTGCTAGCTGAAATTACAATTGATCACTATATTGTATACTGGTCTGCTAGCTGAACATGCAACACAAAATAAGTGTTCCACATGAAATATTGTCTATTTATACTATTATTTCGTATGACAAATCCGAGGACGAAAGAAAACACTTTGGTGATCATGACGTATTGTTTTCTTGGTTTTTCCTAAGAAATATATAATAGGAAGAACAATTTTTGGCTGACAAATACTAGTCAAAGTGATATATTTACCATTCAGTCGGAATCAAATTACTAATGAAGAATGGTAACATATATTAATTTCATGGCAATCAAAGGTCATCTGTCACATCTTTATCCTCGAACATGCCACACCTATTTTCTGGAAAATTTACTCTTTATTTCGAAACCAAAATACTCTTTATTGTTTTTTTAAAACTTTTATATATGATACTTTTACATTCTAACATATACATGTATGTGTGTAATTGTTTCTCATCATATCAAACATTAATTATCCGTATCCCAAATTCCGTAAATGATTTAATTAAGGAACACAGGAAAACTCGACAATGAAAGGGACAGAGGGAGTAATTATTATTTATTTATATAAGGGCAATAACTCTTAAAATGGCTCTTAAAATAGAAAAAACTCTTAACACCAAAACGAAATGACCTGATACCTATAATTTGCAGCTTATTACAATAATTTTGTTCTGTATTATCTTACCCTCAACTTCTTCAGTATGTAGGCTATATATTCAGTTAAAATAGTTTGAAACTTGAGAGGTGCAAAAGTGCACTTTGATAAAGGTGTAAGATATTCTAGTTTTCCATTTGTTTACTTATACTGCGTTAAAAAATTGAACTCCGCGTTAAAAATTCAGTTGTTTGTTTGACCTTAATATAAGACTGATCGCATCATTACACAAATATTAATACATTTGGCATTGCATCCATCTTGTTTTTATTGACAACACAGTATTAAATCGTCAGACATATCCTGTTTGATGACACCTCGTGTTGAGAGGATTGATGTTTTATCATCAGGAATCTCACCCTGAGCTTGCTTTCAGTAACTGCGAGCATTCTTTAGAGGTGTATCTTCTTTTTGCATGTATTTTTGTAAAGCATATTTATTGCAATTAAGGTACTCTCTAGTCGGATTGGGTGACTTTCTGTTTGATTTTTTTAGTTCGCCTGTTACTGCTTTTGTTTTATGCCCCCGCGACAAATTGTCAGGGGGGATATTAATTTACTCCTGTCCGTTCGTTCGTCCGTCCGGATTAAACATGATCATGGCTTGTCCGGCTATCTCCTCCAACAGTTTTTGTACTACATCTGAAAATTTTTGCAGGATGTTTCTACCTATCATGAAGGTGTGCATGGCCAAAGGTTTTTGGAGTTTCCTCTCTGAACCTGCAAACAATGTCTTAATACAAAAATGAATATGTTCTTAGTTTGGCAAATCACACGAGCGGGGGCATCAGTGTCTTACAGACACATTTTTTTTCCAAAAAACTTCTTTATTAGCAAATGATTCTGAAGAGTGAGTGCGGGGGCTCCTGTGACAACAGAACCTTCTAGTTTTTTTTTAAATAATTTATTTGTTTCTGTAATAGTCAGGGTTTTAGAAAATCCCCTACAACACCACCTGACCAGGGTTTACCAGGGAAAAATATAACACTTTGCGTATATGGATTATAACATAAAAAGTAAATATATTGTTAAAGAAAAAAAGAAGGCATAATTATTCATACATACTTGCATACATACACACATACATAAATTCACTTGTATTTTGTGTTGCAATTAATAAAATACTTTTATTTCCATTTATAAATGAAAATGATCAGATACAGAATAACAAATATATCACCTTGTTAACAATAATTTTTTTCGATCATACTAATACTACTAAAAAAATAAGAATAAGAATAAATGAAAGATTTCTTGGAAAGAGGCCCAGAAGTGCTCACATGCCTCAAGCCTATTATTTTTTCTAGAATTATAAAAATTAGTAAAATTAATGTCAATAATGCTGTCAAGATCTAATGAAATATCCAGTCCTAGTATTTTAAAATTCAAATTTGACCAATTATGCTTTTTGTCTGGACAAAGAATAAGATCTGAATACTTCATATTTCCCACCCATATTGCTTTTGTTTTGGATGTGTTCAACTTAAGACCTGAGATGTTATAGAAAGATTGAAAACAATGAAGTGATTCTTCCAAAGAGAGCTTGCTTCCATCTAAAATAGGAAAAGTGTCATCAGCATACTGACTTGTCAAAGATTCAGACTCGTTTACCACTATTCCTTTAATATTGGGATTTGCTTTGATTTTCATAGCTAACAATGCTACGCCAATAATAAAAAGATAGGGTGACAATGGATCAACTTGTCTACAACCATGCCCAAGCGAGAAGAAATCTGACATATTTCCGTTATTTATTACACAACTTTTAGCCTTAAAATAAAAGGATTAAAACCATTTACAGATAGAGGGTCCAAAGTTAAAACTTTAAAGAGCTCTGATGAGAAATTCCCATTTAATAGAGTCAAAGGTTTTTCCAAAGTCTACTTGAAGCAATAAACCAGTTTTGTTGTGCTCTTTAAGGTAATGCATCAAATCATATAAAAACCATGTGCTCTCCCATGAATCTATCCCTAATAAATCCCTTCTGAGTGTCACTAATAAGGCAGGCAAAACTGATTTAATTCTGTTTGTTATAGCAGAAGAAGCAATTTTTATATCAGTGTTTAAGAGACTAATAGGCCTTCAATTACCCATGTACCGCCTATCTTTTCCTTCCTTAGGAATACAACTAATTACACCCTGATACTGGAATTCAGAAAAGCAGCCAATTTCATAACCAAAATAGAGTGATCTGTAAACAAATGGACCAATATTTCTCCAAAAATATTTATAGAAATCTACTGTAAATCCATCAGAGCCCGGGCTTTTCCCATTTTTCATGTTTTTTAATGAAACAGAACATTCTTTGAAGGTAATATTACCCTCACAGATATTTTTTTGTTCCTCAGTAAGTTTAACATTATGCTGAAAGTAAGTTTCATCATCAGATTCTAAACCTCTATTTGAATACAAATTATTATAGAAACTCTGTTGCTCAAGAAGAATTTTAGACTGATCCGATATATGACTACCTTTTTCATCAATTATTTCATTCATAGTTTTATGAATGAAATTTTTCTTCTCTAACTTACAAAAATACTGAGAGCATTTTTCTCCGTTTTCATGCCAGTTTGCACGTGACCTTATAAGTAAACCCTCAATCAGCTTATCTCTGTTTTTTTCTAACTCGATCTGTTTCTGATTAAGTAAAGTTTGTACTATCTCATTTGGATTAGAATTCATAGAATCTTCTAAAATCTGTATATCTTTTTCCAATTTAGCAGTGACCTCCTTTTCTGATTTTGATTTGGCTATACTATAAGTGATTGATAAGCTTCTGATCTTCATCTTCAGAATTTCAAAAAATAATTGGTCATTGCAAGTCGGCTTCACATTTAACAAATCATCAGAATCACCGGATAAATAGAACTCTTCTACAGTCTCAGATATACACTGATTAACTTTAGTAACATATTCAGAGTCTCTAAGTAATTGAGAATTAAATTTCCAATAACCCTTACCACGCTTTGCAAGACTGGCAGAAAAGGAGAAAACAATAGCTGAATGATCTGTTTTATAACCGGGAATAATTTTTGTATTTTTCGTAAGAGAGAAAATATCTTCTGTTACTAAAAAATAGTCAAGGCGGCTTTGTTTAATAGGTGAAGTTTGACGCCATGTATATTTTCTGTCTTCTGGAAAGCAAATTCTCCACGGATCAACCAATTCAAAGGTTTTAATTATCTCTTCAATTTTGTTCCTGGAATTTGGATTTCTGTCGTGAATAATGTTATAAGTATCTAAGTACTTGTCTTGAACTACATTCCAGTCACCACACATAAGAAGGCTAGTGTTTGAAAAAAACACAATATTCTGTAATAATTCATGAAACAGTGTAGGCTCATCAGTATTAAATCTATAAAGACAAACAAAGGTTAATCTTTGTTCCAATAAACTCAAATCTAAAATTATGTACCTCCCCTTTTGGTCAGTTTTTAAATTATGGATTTCAAAATTGAGACCCTTCCTAAACATAACACAAACACCAGCACTTCTATTATTATGATGGCTGAATATACATGTATTACCCCATTCATCTTCCCAGCGTTTTGCAACCTCTGCAGTGCTATGTGTCTCTTGAAAACAAACAATTGAAGTATTCTTATTCTTTGCCCAGTTAAAAACATCTGTTCGTTTTTTAACATTAGAAAAAAGACCCCTTACATTCATTGACAAAACTGTAACAGTATTACTCATTGCATACAATAGTATGGAATATATAAAAATGTGACCAATATAAAAATTTATATTGCAAACAAATAAAGTCAATATAATAGAAATAATATACAAGTGTACACATATACAAACACACACCAACACAAAGATGTTGCTTTTTATATATTTTTCAAGACTGTTGTTGCAGTATGGCAAGAAAAAGAAAAATCTTTGACATACTATACCAACGACATATAGTATCTGACAAAATTTAACATATTATTCGCTGAGAATAGTAATTTGTTTTGTGATCTAAAGGGGGATATTTAATAAAAATACTGTAAGTCACTCCCCTTTTTTACAGCGCTAAAATTGGTAAATCAGGATTTCGCCCTACAGCATTCAGTTAGTTACTTCCCCTTTTTGCAGTATTGTGAAAATAAAAAAATATCATGGTCTATACGTGTACTTCCAAAGGAAAAAAAACAAATAAATAACAATTTCATAAATACAACTTACTGTTCCTGTGTAGGATTTGTAACTCACTTTTTTTCTTCGGTTTTTCATCAATATTGTCAAAAATGTCAAATTGTATTCTGTTGCCATCAGATGGCTTCGCATACACACTACTGTTATAAAACCACACATTCTCAAATTTGTTGCTGTCTTTTAACCTAGTCATTAGACCAATGTTACGTTATATTAATCTTATGGAAGCCTATCAATGAATGCGTTTAGTGATTTCTTAAGATTTGATCAATCAAAAAAGAGGAAATGCCTGTGACACCCATGCTTTAAGACCGTCTGGAACAGTATGAGCAAATTTTATAGAGCACCAACCCATAG
>JARWCS010189341.1:0-14031 GCA_034783895.1 Geukensia demissa | reverse complement strand
TAATATAATATCGTTTAACTATAATAAATTGTTTCTTTTACATATTTTGTTAAAAAGTCTTTATTGCAGTAATCGTTTTTTCTTATTGACTGAGAATTTCGTTTCATACAACTATGATGTATGGTCAAATTTATTACCGTAATAGGAGGTCCAGTAAAAGTTTAACAGTTAGAGGACCTCATGTCCAGTTAAAAATTTTTGAGTTTGGCTGGGACTGCTGTTACATCCATCAATATGTTGATCATGATAAATGCTTAGGGATATCAATAAGGAATGTTATATTGATGGAGTTTAACTCTAATTATCTATGAATTCAGTGTTCTTATTACATTCATCAATAAGGATATCTTTCCATTTGTACCCAAGTATACATTTAGTACGTGTATATTGTACATACTCATACCTGTTAACTTGTACATGTACATGTACTTGTCCTCGTTAACATGGTAAATGTCAACAGTTTACTACATGTATTTGATTGGTGCCCAAGAAAACATTTTAACAAATGTATATAATACATGTCTTTGTTTAATTAGTCATTTATTGGTTCACCATTTTCAATAGATTAGGTCGATTGTTGTGTTTTATGAATAGTTTTAGATTTTGTATTTCGGGGCCTTTTACAGCTTCCATTGTGGTGTGGACTCTGGTTCATTGTGGGTGTAATGGGACCTGTAGAAGTTTAGATTTGGCTGTCATTTGGTGGATGGCTGTCTCATGGACAATCATGCCACATTTTATACATGTATTTGGTCATAAGATCATGAAGATGAGTTGAATGCATACATGTACATGTATTCTGGGCAAATTTCAGAGTTGATGTTGTATGGTACACATAACAAAATATAACGGTGTTGTTTCAGTAAATGGCATTTATTTGTACATGGATAACTTCAAATTGTACTGAATTGTCTTTCAGGAGACATCTGGAAACATCTTAACATCTTGCAATGTCTGGAGGTCCACAGTTCATAACTTTGGAAAAATGTTTCTAAGTCAATAATGATGGGTAAATTGCACGTATAAAACCTTATCCTGTAACAAATCTCTGTAGATACAGGTGAGCAGTTCATGAAAGACTGAAACAGTCAGGTATACTCATCTATGCCATAAATGTATCATTTCATTTTCATATTGATGACACATTTTTTTCACACTTTTCAAGAAATGGTTGTCCGATACTGGTACTATTTATGCTCCCACCTTTAGCATGTTTAGGTGAGGGGGCATTATGTTTTACCCTGTACATATACTACCATGTGTCTGCTTTTTTCGGCTTGTGTATATGGGATTGATTTGATAGTTTTGTCTGAAGCATTATCAGGGTGGTTTGTACTGTGTCTCCCCTTTTCTGATCTGTCATATGTCTACTTCCTGTTTGCCGGAGCAGGGGCATCTGTGTCCCATGGACACATTTTCTCTATGTTTTATAACAAACATTATGAATACATAAACATGGATCAGGAATGATATACAGGTTCACTAAATCTATAATTTTATATTTATTTTACAGTATAGACAAAGTTCCAAAGATCACCTCTCCAGTACTTGTTATTCATGGAACAGAAGATGAAGTAATTGATTTCTCACATGGACTTCAAATTCATGAACGATGTCCTCGTGCAGTAGAACCACTGTGGGTAGAAGGAGCCGGCCACAATGATGTAGAACTCTATGGACAGTACCTTGATCGACTAAAACAGTTCATAAACGCTGAGCTGTCAGTAAACTGATAATAGTGTAGCACTTCTCTCCTAATGTTCATATCAAAATTGTTATCGGCTATTTTTTTTCTTAGATGATATACATTTTGTTTGATATATTGAGAACAAGAAAATCTCTCCAGTTTGTGAAATTATATTAGTTATTAAGGCTCAAAGATTTAAATCTGCCATTTTACTAACAAACTGATTTAAGTCTTGTTTAAAGTTTGTGAGCATGTTTGGTGAAAGATTATACTCACACATCAATAAATTTCTTAAAAATAGCATTTTATTACTTATAATCCAGTCAATTTGTCAAAACAGGAAATAGTCAAAATTAATTAGTGCTAAATAAACTTTCTGGCAAGCATATTGATTTTTTAATGGAATCAATAAGAAAAGTTTATCGATGTGTAAACTTTTTTGTTGCCATTTTACCTACCAATAGAAATGAAGCAAATATACTGGAATTATTGTGGAACATGAACATGTATAAACACTGAATTTGCCTGAACACTGTTATACATAATGTATATTTTAAAATGAATACAGTTGACATATATTTTTGTGAAAGGGGAAACTGACCTGTTGTTAAGTGAAGTGAAATTTTTTTTTATTCATCCAGGACTCTTGTTCATAATTACCCATCATGTAAATTAAAGAACTTTGAAATAACAAAAAACTTTATCAGATGATATTCTGAAAATTTTTAAAAGTGTTTAAAAGTATCTGATATTCATAAAATTTTTAAAAAGTGCTCAAAAGTTGCTCTGACAGAGCTTCTGACTTTGCCCCCAGCTCAAAATTTGAGTGTTTCCTTTCCAAGAAGTGATGCTTTTTATGGCTCATGTATACATGCACAGATACATGTTTTCATTTAAATCCTACCAGCACAAGAAGAGAGTGTTAAAAATTACCAACTTTTCCACTTTTAAAATGCACAGCCAATAACACTACCAACAAAAAGAAATTTTTCCTAAATTTGCATATACTTACTAAATAAAAATTTAGAAAGATCCAATTTTAATTTTTAGACAAATTCTAACTGTCAATTCAATTAATGACAATTTTTCATAAGAATTTAGCATATTTGCACAAATGTTGAATTTTATTGTTTAAGGGAACAAGTTTCATTTGGTAACTGGAAAAAATCAGTGCATAGAAAATTAATGAGACTTTGGATTAAATTCCAGCCTTCAATATCTTTAATTTCCATGTTCAGGTTTTTCCCCAGACAATTATTTAAAGTTCTAGGGCTATTTAACCTTTTATGACCTCTTTCCATATACGGTAGTAATCCTGAATGATACCTGACAGTGGCATTTATGTATACACATTGCAGTATTTGAATATAAGAACAATCTTAAAAACTTGTTTTTATATACATGGGGATATGTACATGTATCAGATTTGTAATATAGAATTATCCTTTCTATAGTAAATGTTACTATTTTAAGTTCTTCTAAAATCAGTTGGTAAAAAATGGGTGTGAATGGGTGTTAATGCTAGTAATTAAGCAGCTTGATATGAATATACACAGTTTGCATATCATAGATAGGCCAGTAACTCAAATTTCTTTTCCCTGCAACTTCATGAACCAGCCCCACAATGGGCAAGCACATGTAGGTTGAAAAAATAATATTTTCTTGTAAAATTAATTCCAGGAAAATTATTCAAATAGTATTCAAAAAGCAAATTACAATGTTTTGGCATTTTTTTCATTCATTTTATTCAATACTGTTGCAATATGGATAAATTGGATCAATAAAATCAGTAAGAAAAGATTTATAGTCTCTTGACCAAGAAAAATGAATAAAGTTTTGATTTTTTTCCTAAATCAAAGCAATAAATGTTTCTTGGTTTGTAAACATGAAAAAGTGTTATAATTTCTCACTTGCTACTCTTTCAGTATATTTTAATAATACAGTTGGGAGTTCATCACTTTTTAAATCAGACTGCAGTGCGAAAAACTAACAAAGTTCGTTAGTCTTGGAATTTCATTAACTACCATGACAACAGAGAATTTCTCTCATTTTGATTGGTTGTTGCCATGACAATTGAGAAAGTTTTCAGGTTAAAGAATTTTGCCAGAAGCCAGGTAATGCACTGTACACTCCATTTATTATTGTTATGTTGGTGATGAAGAGCTGAGAAAACTGTTTTAACTTTTTGTTCCCATCCAACTTATCAGGATTTTTCTGACTCTGATCATTACTCTTTGTTACTGTCAAAATTTTGAAAGTGCAATTTTGTTTGATTGATGACTTTAAAATAGAAAGGTAAACAAGCAATCTTTGATCTTCATATGTGACCTATCCTAAAAAGGGAGCAATTAAAGATGGATTCAGTGACTTAAAAATGAAAAATAGATTTATGGCAATAACCAATCAAATTGAGAGAAAATATCTGTTGTTGTGTTAGTTAGGAACTTTTGCTATCTGATTAAAATTAGCTGTTCTGATATTTTTTTCTCCTTTAAAGTTAGGGGAGTGGAACATATAAGAATAGCGAATTTTAATCAAATTGAAAATTCCAGACATAAAATATAAAAGGTTTTTATGGTTTTCTTCAGATTGATTTTTCAGTAGATGTGAAATATTTAGCTTAAAATTGCTGGTTCTTGCAAATGTCATTTCCATATTTTGGTAATTAATAAGGATTGTAGCCTATTTAGTAAAGAAATGGCATAGATATGTTTATGTGTTTGTATTTGTATTGTAAAACCTAGTCATTGAGTATGTTTTAGCAATTTTCAAGTTGTTAGTTTCAAAATGTTTCTAACCTTTGTATACTAGTTTACTAATATACTTAATTTGCATGATACATGCACATAAATATATAAAAACTCTTTAATAATTTGATAATACACTTTACTGGTAAGATTACTATTCAATGATTACTCCTTATTAATAATATTTGGATAAAAATAGAAAAAAAAAATAAAAAATGTGTTTTCAACAATGACTAGTTTATAAGCAAAATGGACCAGATTTTTTGCTGTTATTAGACAGTGACTTATATCTGATTGATTTTTAAACAAATTTTAATTGAGTTTCTGTTTTTTGGAACTCAGTTTTCCAAATTTTTGGGACATTTATGAGCAGATTTCTGCCCTTTTTATATGTTTGGAGAATTATGCATTGCATTACACTCTACAGACATAAATTTACAACATAAAGAGTATGTACTTAGTTTAACACTTCCTTAAAATTTCTCCACTAAAATATTTAAAGATAGAGAGATCAGAAAGATGTGAAAAAACGAGTTGTACTCTTCTGTTTAGAGGTAAGCATCTCAATGATTCTAAACATGATGATTTTTTTTTTTGATAATGTGATTTTGCCATTTGCACTCATCTATCTTGGATGATAACATTTATTACGTCACGAGGGCATCCAAAATTACCCTAATCTTTTTCTCTCCCAGTGAAGACATGTTTTATGTGATTTTCATTTTATTTTGAAGAACATACTTTATGTTAAATTGCTTTTTATACCTAATTCTGATTGATTTGATGAAAATTAAAGTTATAAAAACAATTAAGGTTGGGTGGACAGCACCAATTTGACCACTCAGGACCAGTGGGATGTGGGCTGTAGTAGAATCATTACATTAAGGTGAAGGAGTTGTTGAAGAATTACCAATACACTGATATCAGATTCGTCCAAAGAGAACTTTTTATCTTCTTTACCTCTAGTTTGTGTGTAAATAATACCATGTTTATATATTTTCATAATATAATCTCAGTGGTTGATGACATTGATATTGTTAGGTGTTAAATTAAAGAAATTTAATTTTTTAATGTTTTGCCAAATATTCGTTTAAAAGATGTATTATTAAGTTTTCCCAGCAAGAAGAATTTAGAGTATAATTATATGTAGTTTATGTTGGGTGATGTTTTCAACTGAATTTTCAACATTGCTCAGATTTTGAGGGGGCAGTGGAGCACTTTGAAACGCAAAAATTGTAAAAAAAGAAAAGTATGGGGTTAATTTTGCTCTTAATCTCCATTAGAAATCAAGAAAATGGATCCATCAAGAGGTCCACAAAAGTTGGCCCTCCTTTTCCAAAAGTCTGGATCCGTGTCTGCTGATGGCCAAGTTTTATCTGTTTGTGTTGTAGAATTGAACAAGATCTGATTATAATTTGATTAAACAAGCGAAATGTTTACTGCAAATACCTTTTCTTAAAAGTTTATTTTTTGGATGTTAAAAGGCATTTTTTAAGGTTTCAACTTTTGTTATCACTTTAGATTTTAAGGGCAGTCAGAATACATAATGATTGATGACAATGCTAATCTAACATGAACACCAATTGAAATGGGCAAGGCTATCTGGTGAAAAACTTATCTTATAAATTACAAATATCTCAACTTAGACAGGTTACTACTAAGGCCTTCAACAATGAAAAAAGATCTTTTTAGGTGTATTTTATATTGTATGACAATGTATAATGGAGAGATTAATGTAAGGACTTGTTTATTTTGTCTCAATCATTTGTTTTAGTATATATACATGTATATATTACCTGTTACAAGAATAGCAAGTTATCTTTTATGTTATGTATGAGTGTGTTTGTGTGAAATGGAGATATTTTTGAAAATTGAACTTAATTCCATCCTTGAGTGTATTATTTTACTTCTGATTTTGACACTAAAGTATAGCAAATAAAAGTTTATTTTACTTCTGATTTTGACACTAAAGTATAGCAAATAAAAGTATATTAAATTTACAGTCTTAAATTCATATTAATTTAATTTATTTGTTGTAAAAGTACATTATTTTGTGTTTGTAAAAGATTTGTTTTTTCATAAGTTTCCTGCCAATAGCATAATTAAAAACCAACACAAGATGATTAAGAATTTATTGTTCTTTATTTAAATACTCAATGAACGTTTATTTCTCAGATAAATGTATTGGATTCATTTCATGATCCACAAATCAATATTGTGTTATTTGCATGTGACATTTATTGACATACAAGATATTGATGTACATACGTGTGCACTTGTAATTTCAGTTTAAATTATCCAATGTTGCTTTTTAAGGGAGGGAGTATCCTATTTTTCTTACATATTTTCATGGTTGTCAACAGACCTTTTGTGAAATGAACCAGAAATGATTTATTTTTATAGTTTTTGCAATTTGCAATGCAGTTTTTCCAGCTAGATAAGGTGAAAGAAATTTTGAAAAATTCCCCATTAAAATAAATTGGTTATGCTTAAAAATTAGGTGGCATTATTTTTTTCTGAATACACAAATTTTTATTTTATTATACATGTACACATGCACTGGTTTACTGTAAATTCAGAATTAAATGTGTGCACTGTTATTGCAAATTATAGACTTTCGATCAAAATGCAAGTTTGATTAATGTGATTCATTAGCCAGTTGAAAAAACATATAAAGTGGTGCCTGATATTATGTAGATTTGTATATAGGAAGGAAATTCATCGCAGATCATCAATGGGGAGGGGGGGTATTTTTTGTGAGTTTTGCTTATAGTATGTCTTGTTCTACTTGTTTTGCATCAAGTCAGTTTTTTTTTAAACCAAATGGTTCCGATAAAAACCCAAAAACACACAATAAATTGCACTTTTATAGCTTGTATTGCCTGAGACTATGACGAAAGTATATCAGTGATAGGACAAATAATAAATTTTTTGAGTTATGAAATATTAAATGTAAATGTATTCTTAATTCTACAATGTATACAAGTAACACCTTCATTTTCTGCATTTGTTTTTGACATCAACAGGCATAAAAACTACCCACTTGTAGATGCAAAACGTAAGAAAAATTGTCTAAAAAGCCTAATTGAAATTCAAGATTCACACCCAGTCACAATTTTTGCAATAATAAAAACAACATTCAATTGCTGAATTCATGGTAACTAGCAGAGTTATTTCAAAAATGTCTTGGTTTTATATGTTTGGTGATAATCATTAAAATTAAGAATACATGTATCACATTTTCTTGACTTATCAAGGATGTTATACATTTTTATAGTAGTTTTGTTTGGATCAATTGTTATTTATGTCTAGCATTACAAGTTTACAAGTTCTATTTTGATTTAGTTTAGTTTAAGAGTTATCTCCCATTGTCTTATTGTTATTGTAAGGAGAGATTATTTTTATCATTGTATGAAATTGATATATTGTTTAATGGTGCATGCTCGAAAAATAGATTTAAGGTATCATTTTGTTGTACATTTGAATTTGTCCTGTTTGATTGGGTACTATAGAATATTGAATTAGCAGCATGGTAAAACTTCTTAACACACTATAGATTTAGCAAGTAATTCTTTCTCTGTATATTTAATTTATAATGTTATTTAAACCTTCTTGAACTTCGTTTATTGTCAATTTGAGTTACTTTTTATGTATACATTTATGTACTTGTCATGTATTAAACTGCATGTTTTCAATTCCAGAGGTAATTCATTTTATGTAACATTTTATTTTTCACAAATTTGTCAAAAATACATTTTCACAAATATATTAAAAAGGAAGGAAATACAATTACTTTATGGAGAGGAGTGTGGGTGGCCAGATTGTCAAATGGTGTAGGTAGTTTTTATAAACTTACCTGTATGGATCTCATTGCAAGCACTTAGGAAGGGGTGCAGGGGTGTAGATTCAGAGGAATGTTTTTAAAATTAAATGAGCCCCAGGTCAATGGTTTACCCTGAGTACTTAACTGCCTTCACCAGTAAACTGACCATCCCAATATGATGGTAATGAAAATGGCATGACAGCAAACACACAAGAAAATTCCCAAATGCAAAAATTTACCATGTAAAAATTTAAATAATGATTTTTAGAGCTACTGCAAAACAATCTGATGAAAATTTTACCTGGTGTCTTAAATTGCTCATGTTTACAAATTCATATGTAGATGGGCATCTGGGGATGCTAATTTGATGACCTTTGACATAAGTCAGTGATTTTGGTGTTTTTGAAATATGGTAAATGGATAAGGAGGAGAAAATGTCCTTTAATTAATCCCAGTGATCTTAAGAAGGTCATCAAAACTGTGCCCTCAGATTTTCATTAATTACATATCCACAATTTTGGAGCTTTGTAAGATTTTTTTTATCAAAATGTATTACAGAATTTTTGTTACAATATTTATCATGAAGCCATGGTCATGGTACAGTACACAAAATGGAAAATTTGACATTAGAGTTGATGAAACAAAAGGAAAGATTAAAGTTGATGAAACAAAAGGAAAGATTAAATAGGCACTTGAAAATATTTCTTGACATAATTTATCATGCATGCACTTAATTAACATTGGCATTTCTTTTCATGTTGCTGAATATTATGTTAAATTGATTTGCATGCAATACACATTGAGATTTTTAAAAGAAATACACAATATCCATTTGTTGGTATTAAATTACCATACCATAATTTTATGTAATGTTAATAATTGAGTTTGATTCCAAAGGTAAATTACAATCAGGATGTTTCTTGTACAGGATTATTCATATTTTCTCTTTACATTTTGTTGTAAGTACTTTGTTATTTCTGTTCCTTAAAATTTTCATTTTGTCTTGAATAAATGTCAGATGACTGTGTGTTTTAGTGACTAAATGTTATGTGTTCCAAACTATTTCTTGCTTCTTTGACTTATTGTTCTTTTGTTCAACTTTTTGATGGCTAAATGTTTTTTTTATTCACAGCCTTGGTGTTAAAGTGGTTTTTAAGCTTCTGAAATCTGGAGAGAGGGTGTGGCTTGAACCCACTATAGGTCAAACCAAAGACATTCAAGATATTTTAAAATATTACCTTATTGGTAATATTGCAGCTTCTCAGCTAATAACATTGAATTTAGGATTAAGGTCATTGATTCATCCCCTGGAGTTCGATTTAATTTGCCATTGAAGAACAACATCTTTTGATTACTGTTACCTTGTGAGGCTTAATCATGCTAGGAAATTGTAAATGTCCTTCAGTGTGTCACTTGAGTGCAAATCGGGGTTCATTTATTAATATCACATAAATATGCTCTGGTTATAAATATGCATACAGTATGTGCTGCTGGATGTTAAGTCAATCAATCTTAATCTGATGATAAATTATACTGTATGGCAGTTTATTTTCAATTTTTTTTTGTTTTTTTATAATACTACATGGAAAATATAAAGTGAGATTATGCTACCTGCCTTTAATCAACAGGGGCATGAAGTTTTACCCTGGTCCTTCCCTATTTCATCAGTTTTTGGTCAAAGTTGTCTTGGCTTTTGTATGCTGGATTGACTTTATGTTTGGCCTAAATCATTATCAGGATGAGTTGTATTGTTGTATTGTGTCCACCCTTCTAGGGTCCGTCTTCCTGTTGCTGAGACAGAGACTTCCATCTCACATGGACACATTTTCTCTGTATTTTAATGTATACATATGAATGAGGTAGTAACAATAACTGACAAATTTTGTCACAATGGTGTAATAGCTGTAGGTACTGTCACTTAGAAAAAAATACACTAAACACCTTAAAGGCCAACCTGGTCCTAAAATACAAAGGCATTTTTACTGAAATAGGGTCAAAGGAATGCATTATGTTGGGGAATAATGAATATTAAGGTTGAATACATGTACTATGATGTAATTATGACATCATTTTTGAGTATTCAAAGGAAAAGCTGAAAATGGTGGGTATTCAATGATATTTTACCATACTTCCTATCAAAAAGCACTGGGCTCATTCGAGAAAAAAATATTATTTGTACTATGCCCAATTCCATCTTTCCACAAGATATGAAGTTGTTTCTTGCATCTGCACATGTTTTCACTTCAAAATATGCTTAAAAACAAAACAAAAAATGGGCAAAATTGAGACATTTTATCATAATATGCATTTTTGGTGACCATTTTGTACATAAAGGTATAAAGTAATTGATTTCTGTAAAATGACTGTTTTTACTTCCTGAATTTCACTAAGTTTACTGAATTTCACTAAGTTTACTCTGAAATCAATCATTATAAACATTTTTTTTTTACCAAAAAGGCCTTAATGCTACTTTTCCAAGGAAATCCATTTCATGCAAATGGAGCTCTGCCCATTACCTATATTAACATTTTTCTTATATTTTCTTCTTTTTATACCTTCTGACTGAGAGCATTAATTTGCTGTGTAGGACGCTATAAAACTTTCACCCCCGTTTTTTTTAATCTGGACATCGATAAAGGTGCGAAAGGGTATTACTTTTTGCTGGCGGTGCTATATTTATTAGTGCAGTGTAGAATATCAAAAGTGCAAAGTCCAAAATGACATGACAAATTTGAAACAAACTAATAGATAAAACATATACAAAAGGAACAAAAGCTTGGAATCCATGAACTCCTTTGCAAATCACGAGTGGAATCAGGTGCTCATGAAGGGTAAGCATCCGTTGTCTTGCGCACACCCGTCGTGGAATCCTAAATCTCAAATCCGGGTTAACGTCAATGCCAGAAGAGGTCAACTTACCGGTAACAGGTCCATAACTAGTTTAGATACACTGATTTTATATGGATAATATGTAAACATAATTGATATACATGTCTTGAATAACTTATAACCTTAGCCTAATTGTTACGGTCCATTGACAAAGATCCAGTTTCTTGCATAGAGGAATACATGTCAATCCTTGGTTTCACAGATGAGTTTCTCAACAACTGTAATACTTGGAGACACCATATTTGGTCTATACTTAGATCTTGGCGGGCACTTGCTAATCTTCTAGATGTTATTTGACTTGATTTCTTTTTCATGGTTCATTGACTTACCTTAAGGTTGTGTTATACGTTGTTTTTAGTAAAGACACCTGACATGTCATTATTTTGGTGTCCTTGTCTTCGTTTTCATGAGAGAGTGATTGTAAAATTTGTCGCATATTTTAGAATATAAGTCCATTTTTCCAATAAAAATAATATGCAGATTCCTTATATTTTTTCAGTAGATGGTAAGGGGTAACTAACTGCATGTCTGCTATATTTCATTCTACTTTGAACCTTGTTTGTGGTCCAGTTTGTATAATTAGGTCTTACTCAGTAATGAAACATAAGAGGATAATATTTAGTCTGCCGATTTATTTGTAAGCATGCATGGTCTTCAATATGTTATGTGTCCTTGGCCTCATTTCCATGGTTTAGTGACTTTGTAAAACTTAAAATATAACATATAAGTCCTGTTCTCAATAACTTGGGATAAATTTGTGAAGCACACCGACCATAAAATGTACTGATGGTATGACATACATATTTTAAATTATTTTGTGTTTGTGGCCTAGTATTTATAGGGTCAAAGTTGTTTATACAGTTGGCATATTTAACTGTCCACACTTGTAGCCCAGTAAAGAATACTCATGTCGGTAATATTTTAGATTTGTCATGGGACTTATTAAAGCCACTGTATAAAGCTCATGAATGTAGTGGTAATTAGAAACTTGTCATCATTTATCACTATGAGAACATTGTCGACTCTTTTGATTTTTGTTCTATAACATTTGTCCATATTAGGATTTTCTTGATTTCATCACTTAAAAGCTAATGAATGTTAAGCTGATCATGACATTCCACATTAGCCTGACCTGAACAAAACCAATACAACCAATTACATACCAATTCAGTAATATTATCAACGTTTGCTCATTTGAACGGAAATCATGTGAGCTATTGTCTTGTCTTCACTTTTTGTCTTTTTACATCCATTCACATTTTACATCTTCTAGCCAAAAGGGGCGGATAGAAATCGTTAAATCAGAGGACAGACAAGACCGTGGCCAACGCAAAACGAAACGAATGACAAACATAGTACGCACTACACTTCACTGAAAACTAAAGCTAGACTAAAAAGAGCCCTGCAAAAACTAGTGTGAGTTCAGGTGCTCCGGAAGGGTAAGCAACTTTTGCTCCACTAGTGGAACCTATCGTGTTACTGATCAGTAGACAAAGCCAGTGTAAATTAAGTTGCAATCGGTTTAGTCACAACCGGTTTAGGAACGGTTTTGTTGGCACGAGAGTGGAAATATATACATTGTCATTTGTCAGATGAATATTTCGTATCGGTCAACCAAATCATTATGGCGACCGAAAAATTCCGTAGTGATGACTTAAATCTTTTTTTTTAGAAACACTTGGTTCAGTTGCTTTCTTGTCAGCCCTAGAGTAGCGTATCAACTGATAAATATACACTTGGTATGCAGGTGCAGCTGGAATATTGATAGACATGAACGGAAAGTTTACAATGAGAAAATCAAAGTAATCTTTATTGTCGTAAAATTGGTCTTAAGCCGCCCTTACTATTAGTTTCTAGGTGTAATTCAAGGTATGAAGCAGACCTTTCTGTTTCTATATTACCCATGATTTCAAGTATAAAAAACCGCCTGGTCAAATGCATTTATATTTGTTGTGGTGGATCTTGGGTTCTTTACAAAGTTTCCGCATGTCGTCCCGATCAGACTAAAAGCATTGTTGTCTCTGACGATTGTCTTTATTTCTAATTGGCCGAAAGATCAAAATATCTTTTCCTCTAATACTACTTTGCCGAACTGATCAATATTTGACAGGAGTCATTCATGCAAGATAATTTCAAAAGTGAAATAACAATCATGGCTACTATTGGTCATTTCATATTTGTTTTTTTTTTTAATTTGGCACTATGTCATGTGAGCGGTACAGTCTCAGCCTTCTAGTTTGAGAACTGCATACGTAAGAGTAAGAATTAAAAGTGTCCGCCGTGAAAACGTGTTCGGAAGACAATTGTTTTTTATGATTAAGTCCGAAAAAAAACACATTTGTGAACATGAAATTTTATCATCATGGTTTACAGCAGGAAGAACAATTTAACACAGGACAATTTTCTAACTTACATTGCATTAAGAAGTGAGATGAAGAATTTTGTGTTGTCGCCATAACATGTTTTATAAAAAATTTCCTACCTTAATTCAAAATCCGAAGAACTTCTTGTAAGTACATCTTTTGGTAGAAAATCAAGTAATGTTCCCAATTTAAAACTGATTGTATATTCAATGAAAATAATCTACAGGTTCTATTATAGTTTTAAATTATCTTTTATTCTTTGGGGGTATTGTAAATTCATGACAATGTTATATTAAGTAGTGAAAAACTTATATCAGTAAAAAGACAAACCTAGGTCTAACTTGGAATAACCGATGAAACTAAATGTCCTAACTATCGCAAACGACGATGACCGCTACAATTGAAGTTCAAATTCTTATTGGTAGTCCCGTCTTTCTATTTCTTCTATACTCATGGAAAAAAGAAACTGTGCATCCTATAAAATTTGATAAAATTTTTATTCTACAATTATTTCATTGAAAT